>JBBPRD010000406.1:0-13702 GCA_038092855.1 Boletus piedmontensis
GGAGGCGAAGAACAGGCGGACACCATGCATCCCGTTCCGAGTACGCTTAGGTCCGGCCCGTAAGGTAAACTTTGGCGATGGCGCTTATCCTCGCGTCCGCAAAATTACGCGAGGAGAGGGAGGGTTAATAGTCTTCATTTGCTGTAAGACACCCTTTGGGACCGCTTAGATGCTCATGCTCATGCTCATTAATTCAGCTGCGGGTCCGAGTCCGGGAATGAGTCCACTGCACTGCCCAAACCGCAACCCAAATGTTGCTTCTACGGTCTCCCGACAGTCGGACAACAATGACTTATTGGATTCCCCGGCCATGGAACCCCCCGTTGGCCGATCACGAAATACTTCGTCCACACTATCATTCTTATACCCATTACCAAAAGAATCTCGTAAGGTCTACCAACTTCTAACTTGAAGCTTGAAGTCTCATTAACAATCGATTGGTTGTGTGGTCAGCCCCAAATTTTGCGCCAGAAGACAGCCGTACATTAATCTTCCATTGTCCGATAAAGCTTTTCTGCTGTATTCCCGTGGTTCGTGGTGAATCCTTTTGATATTGGTGAGGTCACGGTCAGGTACCAAGCGCATTCCATCTTCTGTTCCAAGGACGTCCATCCCCGACGGACCCTACATGTGCGTCTACGTTTCCTCCAGTCTAAGGCCGTCGGATGGCACGATCAGCTGATTGGTCTTCTTTACGGGAAGCCCGTGATCGGCGGTGCCTTCGTTCAGCTAGTGCTAGTGATGAGTCGTCCCGACTGATCCAGTACGCTTATCAACCAGTCATTAATATTTGGAGTAGTAATCTACAAGGACGGTCACTGATCAATAAGTTCAGGTCCAAGGAACATGACAATTGCCATATCTACAGGGCAGGCGGCAATAGTACCCTGCAGCATCCTTGACACCTTCCTGAATGCTAGTATCCGACGGACACGCATGGTGAGCAGTGTTAACAATGACTGTAAGTTATTGAGGAAGGCTGACCTGTCGAACTTCTAGCCCAATTACGTTGGAGCCGTTGTGTAAGGAGGGAGACGTTGTGTAAGTGGGACAGGACGCCGATTCTAATGGGAGCAAATCAAGGTTCCATCAAGACTCGGTGGCTTCAATCGGGTGTACAGCATCTTCTGGAAGCACGTTACGTACCGTTTGCGGGTGTGTTGGACGCGTACTGAGTCATTAATATTAGGAGAGCTCGCCCAATGGCGAGTGTCTCATCATGGAGTCCATGATGCCTCTGCCATGACAGATAAGAGGCTCCGTTTAATCCCGGAGTAGTTGGCCAGGTAAGTACGTGCCGTGGTCTGAAGTCGGCCATTTTTGGAGGAAGAAGAAGAAGATCCTCACCGGCTCAGCGACCTTTGCTTGTCGTTTGTAGCGACATATAACAGTGGAAAGTCACCTGGTGTGTATGACCTCGTAGTATGGCCGGGGTCCGGAGGCTGGATTACATAAGCACAAAATGAAAACTTCGGGGTTCGTCTGCAAAGTTGAAGCCTTCTGTGACTGGCCCCGCCGTTTCGGTGTCTTGTTGAGTTTGGAGAATTTCCGTCCTGGTAACTGACATTAGCTCTCGCAAAATCGAGAATTGGGGTTCATCTTCTGGCACTTTCGATGATTCGAAGAACGATTTACGAAGAATGGAAGAGTCGTCCTCTTGTCGGCGCTTCCTGTGGTGACGTTGACGTCTACCTAGTGACGGTCTGGTCAACGTTGAACGGTGGTTTTACTTCACCGCGATACACGCACTAGAAGGCTCTCTGGTGAGCATCCGCCACCGGGCTCATGAATTCAATCGATCTAGCGGCCGCAGGGCGAGTTGCATGCGAATGGTGCGTACCGGACTCCTTGTGAATTGACAAGCAGACTATCACCCGAGTTCCCACATGGAGACCGCTCTGGAAGAGTGGAAACTTTGGCAAGGCGATCAGGCTTCCAGGAATCCCGTACTGTAGGCTGACCTTCTTGTAAATTCTTTGGGTGTTTATCTCGATGGGTGCATGTGGCTTCGCCCCAGGAACCATCAGCGCAACAGATCGCTGCCGCTGCGCGTACGGCTGCTATGCCCGACTGCTTTTCGCTTCTCAATCCTTCCTCGGTCGAACCATTTAGGCGTACGAATCAGCCGTGTCACGCTCCTCTACGTTGACTCCGTGTCCAGGTGTGGATGCGTCCTTGCCGCTGTACCGTAATGGTAACTTGCATGAAAGGGCGTCACTTCTGACCGCCAGGAACGTTTTAATATTGCAGGGGAAGCACAGGTCCAGGTGTAATAGTAACCTTATCTTTGGATGTTATGTAACAGCAGGAGACTGGACTAATCGTCCATACTCTTCAAATTCGAAGTAGCAGAAGAGACAAGAAGTGGAAAGTCTCTCTCTTTCCTCGGGTTCGGTCATCCGCTATTTTAGTTCCCCTCGCTCTCTCCACCCTGCACAAGTCCGAACCCATCCGATCTCCCCCGCCTATCGTACTTTGAGGTCCTTCGCACTCAGCAAGTACTATCGCGAGGTGAGCAGTGACGCATTGTTGATAATCATCTCGCTGATTGATATTTTGACAGCTCCCGTCGCCTGCACGAATATCTGGGCGAAATGCCTACCCCTGGTTCCAGCAAGATTTTCCTTCCAGTGTTTGCAGGACAGGGAACGACAAGAGCGAGTTTGAGATATGCGGCTGATCAGGCAATCCGCGATGCGGACTCTCCCACAGGTTCTGTCCTCCTCTCCTCGTGTCTAGACATCTTCCTCGCAGAACTCGCCGCTTTGTCCTCAGAGGAGCTTGATCAGAGTGGCATATGTCCGTCTGATTTTGATGATCCTCGTCGCTTGCTTTCTTTCGACCCCAAGTACCTCAAGAATCATATCATCTCTGGGACATTTCTCTTCCTCGCACAGGTAGTACGTTATCAATCCTACGTTCAGACCACTTCTCGTTCTCTCCATGATCTTCTCAAAGCCAACGTCGACCACGCCGCCGGAGTCCTCGGTCTCTCTTCTGGGATATTCCCTGCCTGCGTCGTTGCTGCGTCCCGCAACCCACTTTCCTATATCACCACCGCAGTTGAAGTTTTTCGTTTGGTATTTTGGATCTCCTTGCGTGTCTTACAGTTTACGAGGAAGTTGCTCAAGGAGAAACCTGTGGATGCCACTCTTCCTTGGAGTGTGGCGTGCTTTGGTTTGACGAAAACCAATGTCGAACAGCATATCGCCCGGTTTGAACAAAAGGTTAGCTGGCACTCGTACCTCCCATCCCTGTCATTAATTTGCTTGCGTTAGCATCGTCGAGGTCCCGAGCTTCGCGTGACAGCGGTCCTCGATGAAAGAAACGTGACGGTTTCAGGTCGACCCGACCTGTTAGTCAGGTTTTCCACCTTCGTATCTCGACATTGCACTGTACATCCCACAACTGTCGATGCGCTTTATCACTCCGACCTGCATTTCCCAGGTACTCGAGACCAGATTTTGGCGGACATTCGCAAGCGAAACATTAGATTCCCGGATTACCAAGATCTCCTCTGTCCCCTAAGATCAACGATATCTGGTGATACAGTCGGGCCTAGTTCCGCTTACCCTTCACTCGTCGACCTGGTGATTGACATGGTTCTTGTTCATCCTGTGAACTGGGATCTCGTTGCGAAGAAAGTGGCGTCTGTCGTTCCAGCCGACGTGGGACTTTTGGCTATCAATATCGGTCCCGGATCAAGCACTCTTCGGGCTCTGGAGAGAGTCGTGCCTGAATGCGTGCTGGATTGCATTGACGCGACTTCGGATACGTACGGAGAAACATCACCCACCCCTGCGAAGCAAGAGCCTATTGCAATCATTGGTATGGCGGCTCACACACCTGGCGCTGCTAACACCGCTCAGTTATGGGAGGTACTGGAAAGAGGTGTCGACACTGTTTCAAAGGTTAGCATGGCTGATACATAGTTTTCGGATGACTGATGGATCTAGTTAGATTCCGGACGATCGTTTCAAACTTCCTTTGTATACCGTGGTGGACGTCGGATCATCTCCTTGTGAGATAAAGGTCGAGAGTGGCAATTTTATGAGTGATTTTGCCCATTTGGATCATAAGTTTTTCAGGATCTCTCCACGAGAGGCGAGAAGTATGGATCCCCAACAGCGTGTGCTGCTGCACACGGCTTACGAAGCCCTCGAGAGTGCAGGTTATGTTCCTTCAATATTTTTGGGACCTGACTTTGTCACGGTTGCATGGCAGCTAGCTACTAGACTTAACCTTCCAGGTGTAGTATATTAGGTTGCTAACTACAATGCTTGTCCTCAAACGGAACGGAGTTCAAGTTCAGGATGACACGAATCACGCACGTTAATTGTCTCTGTCTCATGCTGCTTCGTTCAGTTGTTGACACGGAATGATCAATTGATCATAGTCTATTCATCATTTCCCTAGTACTGTAGTTTCGGGGGGAAGTGGCATGCCACTTTACATGCCAGGATGTGATGGCAGTATTGCGATAGATCCCTTCAGTAAGTTGCTCTCGAAAAATGATGCAATCACCAATTGACAGATTGGTAGTGAGTACACATCATACGAGTTCAACCACCCATTGACTTCATCTACTAGCGTATCATACATCGGTATACGAATCCATGAGACAATAACGGCGGCCTGCAAAATTACATATTCAAGAAGTATCCGCGACTCGACAAGCATCCCGTTGAAATCATCTACCTCCAGACTTGGGGATCCTCTAATCAACAATCACTATAAAATTTCGATCTGATTGCTCTGAGCATATTCCACAGAATCGTCGCTGGAGGGACCACGACAAGGAAAGTGATGTCAGAAATGCACGTTCAAGTCACTGAGAGTGGCAGAAAAACACATACCCAACCACAGTCGCGACGAGCTCGAATGGACTAGCGGAAAATGTCAATCAATACGCTCATTAAACATTTACAAGGGGGAATACCCTAGGGATGTGACAGAAGGAACCAAGACGTAGAGGGTGTCAGCGAGGGTGACATTGCTGACGATGGGATACTTGTCAGATAAATTGACATCGACGAAAAAGAGGTCGACGTTGGTGGGATCCCCAGAGCTAATAACAAAGTTGGCGGGGATAATGGAACCAGACACAGCAAGTTCCTGTACTGAGATTTGTAACGCAGAGACAGAGGCAAGGCAAAGGGCAAAAGCACTGAATATGCGGGTTAGTCAATGTGACGACAATGGGTAAGATGCAAAGCGTATAAGGACTATACCTAAGCTTGGCAAACATATCGGATGATGAATGATATATAGACTGTAGAAGGGAATGAACTTCCTGGTGGACAAGCAAAGGACTTCGCTGGCTTTTATATCCTACAGATTGTTCGGGAAACGAGTTTTTCTTCTTCTTCTTTCCCCTTTCGACTCACGGACCATCTCAAAGTGACAAAGTCTGCGAAGTCGACAGGGTGGCAAATTCCATTTTACAGGTTCTCCGTAAGTTGCGCGGTAGCGAGTTGTTCCCCATGTAAGTCTGCTGGAATTTATGGATCTGAGGATGGTTAGAACAATCGAGTTACAGCATCCCAATTGTATTGTGAAGTCATACGTTGCCAGTAAAGAGGTTGGAGGGAGCCTACAGTCTCTATAGGCCGTGAGTCTAGTGTGCGAAATCCCATGAAAACCGTCCACCGTGACGCAAGACTATAAAGCAGACGTGTAATGAGCACGTAAGCGAGCCTAGCTGCACTCAGCTAGTCCGTAGGTTGCACATACTCAGGGACAACCCTCCAAATGGGCCCCTGGCAGGAATGTATATCAGGAACTCTCGGAAACTTTTCAGGAAATCGGTTAGTGTTAGCCAACAGTAGCCGACAGTCAGGACTAGCCAGGACCGGTCAGAACCACTAACCAGTTCTCTGAAAAGTTGAATACCCGCAGGTGAGAGTCAACCCCTAAAAGTAAATTACCTCATGCAAAGAAATCGCCACTGACTCACGCTAGAGTTGATGGGCGGAGTCGGACCTTTTTTCTGACGTGATATGGTTCAAGGCCTTGAATAAGTGAACCAAACAAGAGCTAGGCTATCATAGGTTCTCCTCGGGACTGTCTTGTTCAGTTCACCCTGTATTCGGGTCGGGGGGGGCTGAGACGTCGGCTGAGACGTCAGAAAAAAGCTTCGACTTCCATTGATCCTAGTGTGAATCAGCAGGTGGTCTCGAAGGTGTTCGCCCGACCGAGAAGCAAGCTCTTTACTCGAGCGCCAATCCTGGCCAGCTTGCATTTGGGTTATAGGTCGTGTTTTGAATGAGATGGACTGGATAAGAGTAAGCCCAAACTTCTCCGAAAAGCAGCTCTGGGTAATCAGTGACCTATATTGCAGTTTGTCATGGACAGTGACAAGTACAGATGTGTTCATACCGGGTTATACCAACCATGACATCTTGTCTGACATTTGAAGGTCCAGAGGATACCAGCCACGGAGCTGAAAGCCCTCGACTCGCTGAAGCACACCACTCGAAAGCTGGTCCTAGTAGAGTGCTGGCAAATCACATTCGCCCTTATTCCTAACTTACTTGTAATTCTGATGAGTCGTCAATTTTAGCATCAGTCAGCACTCGAACCGTTGCGCACCTTTGTTTGTGCTCGGGTAACTTCGCGGATGAGAAACGAGTAGCTTTTGCTTACTAAATAATTTCCGCCAAACATCACAAGTCAAGCCATCGCGCGAATCGGACGTTCGTAGTCGGTCATTTCGTTGTGGCTAGCAATTCACGAGAAGAATGGCTCGGAGGCGACATAAAGGAAGTCATGAAGGCGAGGACTGTAAGTCTTGCTCTGTGTAAGTATGACATGTTGTAACTAAGTAACGAGTGGGCTTACCTCCAGTCACAAGTAGTATACGAGACTGGAGGGAAAAGAGGAGTGGAACATGGAGATGTGGGTACGTGAGCAGTGCCCGATTAGGAAAGGTATACGAGATTCCGTGGCTTACTCAACTTGAAGCTGTACTTCAATGCTTGCAGTGAGCGCTATCCCGAAAGAGTCATACACGTCCTTTGCTACTCTACGGCACATCTCTTTTCAAGTTGCATGGGAGGGAGGTGAACTTGCTCATCCGTACTCGGCCGAGGGTCAGCAACGCAACGAACGTCGTTTCAATATTTCGCTTGAAAGTCCGAATCTGAGAGTCTCACGTTGCAATTGCCATTCCACTACTACTCATGCAACATCGTCCTATCCCTGGCAGCTTTTCTTTTGATGCAGACCTGACAGATCTCATCCTCACTACGCTCTCCGACATCCACAGCCTAGAGTCCTTCGTCTTATCCTCAAAGTTCGTATACAATGTCTTCAATACCCGCCGTGCTTCCGTCCTTCGTGCCGTCGTATCTAACCATCTCGGTCCCGCCACCTCACCAGCCGTGCGGCTCCTCAAGGTTATGATGGACGTCGAATCATATTGGCATGGGTGGCTTGCCCCGTTGGCAGCTAACAAACTTCCCAGAGAGGAAGATTTCCAACCGAACGATCTTCGTATCATCATCACCACGCCAGAAGCCCACATGCTTGCAACTAACCACGACGTGGTTCAAGAGCTTGAATCGCTGTACAGTTGGAGGTGATCGATTTCCGTGAGTTTGCATGACATTCTCCGTCGCTCATGCAATTTATTTCAGAAACAAGGATTCACGATCGTCCTCGAGTCGGCTCACACCGCGCGAGTCTGAGCGATTCCAGACGGCGTTGTACAGAGTGTGGTTTGTTTGTGCATTGTACGGCCGTTCCGCACCTGCAAATCGCGTCGGAAAAAGCAAGTCCAAGCGTCTCTCGGAGATCTTGAAGGATCTTGGGCGGATGCAAGCCAAGTTCCTGCAAACTTTCGCGCCTTCGCAGATGGGACCACTTTTGGGGGCGTGGAGGTTTATGGTGGACCTGGCGATTTGGGCCGTTAAGGCCGATTTTGTTCCGCAGAAAAGTCAGTGATTGTTTCCATTTCTCTGTTCCTGATTCTCAAACTGAGCGGAAAATGAAGAGTATCGCTCCTTGGAAGCGTATCTCGTCTGGTCTGGTCCTAGCACTACGTTACAAGCCTTCCGCGGCAAGTGGATGAACGTAGATTGGAAAGTTGTTCCTGCTCTATCTGCGTCGTATGAACAGTTTTGTGATGTTTTCAACGCGGCGAGTTCGTCTAAGCAGCCGAGAATTGGGATCATAATATCTCCCGATAAGTGTTTCGTGAACAAACTGAAATGTATGTTCTCGTGACTTGATCTCGACGCGGCTGAGTACAATGCGAGCAGGCCACCAATGTGCTCGAGCAGCCATGTGGAGCGAATCAAGTTCGTGCCCCTCCCTCTTTTGAGTATGGAATGAATCAGCTGACGTGTTGCCCTTAGATTGGTCTTATTTACGCGGGATAGTTCCCCCTTCAGAGTTTTTCGAGTTCCTCGAGCTTCCTTGGTGGAACTCGTATATCGACGCAGATACCTTGGAAAAGATTTGCCGCAGTACACCTTATTCCCAACTTATTTGCGAAATTTTTTCACTGCGCTCAAAAGCTTACAGAGCTTGGAAACCAGGACACTGGCTTTGCACGACCTGCCTCCAGACATTCATGCACGATAATATAGAAGCATTTTGTCGATCCCGTGCATACCCCGAGCAGGTTGATCAATGAAACACTTTTTTCCAGCGAAGTCGTGGCCAGATTATATGTTATATAGACGGGTCCTGGTTTGATTCCATCTCTTTGCGTGGTCAAGTGTTAGTTCATTCCGCATCCACTGCACACTCTCGCTGGGAGTGATTCCGTTGCACTGATATCCTCATCCTGTAGATGCCCTCTGGCTGCCTCGCTACGAAGAGTTTCTCCTTTGACTGATCGCTGCGGGACGCCTTCCAGGCAAGACAGTACAGGGGCAGCCCGTTCATTGACGCTGGCTTTTTGTGCTGTTGACCTAGCAGGGACTTGGTAAGGTAAGGGCAAAGTATGACAGTGGTCAACAGGGCCTCGTCGAATAATGTTAACAGCTCAAACAACCATCATTACCAAACAAACCCGTATACAAGACCAGCCACACCGCATGATTTGTAGGCCCAAACCACCCACATGGTTCCATCGTGCCTGAGACCTGGGTCAGCTTCCGAAAGAAGTCGTCGACGGACTCTTGTAGCTCCATTGCTAGTATCTAGTATCTATCGCAAGGACACCGAGGGTGGGCGCCTTCTCGACCGCTCGGACGTCGACATGAGCGAATGAAAATCGTCTCTCGGGCTCCCCATACCACGCAACCTGACGGACCACCGAGTCGGCTCCTCTGGACGTCGAAACCCCAACAGAGGCACTCTTGCCGTACGGTAACGCAGGCTGGGCCACGAGCCCGTTTACGCGGTCGTCACGCGACGAGCTTGACGGGGTTCGGGATTGTGTCGTGTCCGAGACGAACGCGTCCCGGCTCGAACCGCGTACCCAAGTGCTGCAGGCGTATACCAAGGAGACTTTGAGTGAACTGGTAGGACGGGTGGACTTGGGGGTGGCAATGGCGCGCCGAGGAGTGTCACTGCGATGGTGCGTCGATCGACTGTGCCTCCCAGAGCTTCGATGACGACATCGATGATAAGAATCGGGTGGGCCCGCGCGCGCGTATTGGTGTGTTCATCGGTGACGGCGAAGACCGGAAGTTGAAGCTGAGTTGGTCACTTCATCTCGCGGGAATGGGGGAACGCAACACTCGTTAGGGCGTGGATCGATACGGTGTATGTTCCAATACCATGTGTGTTTTTCGACGACACGGATGTCAGGAATAAAAATGCCAGGTTTTATGTATCAATCTTCTTTCTTTCAACATGCAACAACCGACTAATCTAGCTCTATACAATAACACTAACTCCGCACACCACTAATGAATGATTTATTGACAATGTACACCAGAGCGCAGGGTTTATCGCAATCTTCTAGTACTTGTATACACTACTGTAAAGGTGTTCAATACAGGGCTACAAGTCCAAGTCCTCATGTAGATATTTCGCTGTGGAGCTATGGAAGTAAACATAACCGGCCGTGTAACGCTTAAATGCTTCACAAGCTTCTGGAGATCCTTCCAATATCTTTACAACCCTCTTCTGAAGGCTGATCGTCGTCTCGGTCAGTTCACCCAATATCTCCAACTTTGATTTCCCGGTGCTGGCAGCCAGCATGGAGATCTGGTTGATCGATTCACCCACTTGCTCTTCCTTGTAAAAGGAATGTACATCGCTTAAGTGGGTCATAAATAAAATGTGAACATAAAATAGGACAAGGTACTCACTTGAGGTTATGTATGAACTGCATGATCTCTGGGATTGCCTGAATGTAATTGTTTATGGGGATCTCTCGAGGGAACACCATAAATCCGTAAGCTACCCCGATACCAGTCATGGTTCGCTGGCAATTGGGATATTGTTGTGCAGTGCTCGAGATCTATTTGTGGCGCCGTTGTCAGTGGCATGTCCTCGACGATAATTTAGACAGTGATACCTTCATTGATCTCGTTTCCTCCTCAAGTAGAGTAGCAGCGACAAAGTTCAATGTCGCTGTAGTGATCAAATAAGAGGCAATAGGCTGATACAAGTCCGAGGTCCGACGGATGATATCTGCAAGTGCATCTAGAACTCCATTCCCTTGCGATTCCCTCTTAATGAATCGATCATTGAACAGATAAACGTTGGCCATCTCTGCTGGGAAACGGACGGCCATGTCGTCCACGATGGTGACGCACGTCGTGTAGAGTGCGATCCATACCTGGGTCGGACGGTGGAGGAGATGCCCGCCAGCGGTTGCTGCATAGATGACCCCATCTTCCAAGGCTGCCCGCACAGAAATTTCGCCGTCGACAGGGTACCCACGTTGCATCGAGTCGTTGATGCACTCCCGGTACAGGCCCTTGTCAAACGGGGCGACCTTATATGGAACATTACACTGTTCGAGAAGCGAGCGAATATTTGCGCGTGCGGCCTGTATCTGTAAATAGTGTTAATCAACAAAAGTCACCTCAACCCCGTTTGCTTACCAGTTGCATGTCGAATACTGTAGTTGGTGTTGGAACTGTGGGTCACTCACTTGCTTTGCTTTTATATCCAGAAACAAGGCTGCTTCAAGTTGTCGATTTATGGCTAAATCACGATGATTGGTGCGGTTAGCAATTGACAGCTGCAACGTTGAGGGCGTTCATTCTGTGTCATCGTATTTCGGTCGGCTTTGTTAGATCCGGTTTAGAAGGAATATACATGTTGATTACACTACGTACCTAACACTCATAGTCGGTTGCCCATTGCCACCGGTGACTTGTACGCAGCGTACCGGTATACCCAACGACTCTTCTACCGGATGCATGCCGCGGAGTGCAATCCAAGCGGGAGTGGGCAAGATAACGGATACACACTATAAATGCAATAAATGCAACGTCACGTAAAGGAAACCAGAAAGTTTGGATTACGTACGGGCTGACGCCTCAGCTGCTACTAAGGTGCGGTGCCTTCTTTTGACCTCGAAAATGCGTTGAAGGCGGACGTCCTGTGTTGCATGTCAACTAGCTGGGCCTATGCATGCGGATCGGTGAGTTCACCGGTGACGGGGGAGACTGGAAAGTGGAACTGAGTTGGTCACTTCATCTCGCAGGAACGAGACGGAGGGGGGGAACGCAACTCCCGTCGGCAGCTGTTGCTTCCCCTTTGCTTCCGGGACGGGTGACAGCGCACACGATAATAATGCCCAGTTCTGCTGAGAGCAGGCCTGAGCGACGGAGGGAACCGACAATGCTAGAAGTTCTAGGAGATGCGTTAGTTTTTGATCGCTGCTCCGCCACAACCCCTCACCCACTCTAACATGAGTGTTTTTATATTTGTTCATTTATATTTGTTCAGTATGTCCGTGGCGAGGGGGTGGAAAAGGCTCTGGAACGAAATTCGTTCCCTGGATTATTATATGCCTGGAATTATCGCAGGATTTCTCGAAATTGCACGTGGTAATGGTGGAAGAGCTGAGCTGATCATTTCAAGGCTTACTATTTTCGCTGAATGATAATGGTCGACCGTCATGGGGGCTGCACAGATTGTCCTAACTTTGATTCCAAGTAGATCGTGTTAAGTGGTCTTTAATACCAATCAAGGCGAAAAAATCGCGCGAATTTAGTTATAAAATGTGTCCAAAGACCAGGAAAATAACTTACTAGACCACAATTTGTATGAAATTCCCAGAAAATTCCGAGATGGCGATGGGTGTTATCAGAGGCTCCGAGAAGTAGCGGAAAAAAAGATGAGGTCATGCCAGGACTCGAACCTGGGTTTTGGGAAGATGGTATCAGAATCCCAAGTGATAACCGCTACACTACAAGACCGTTAAGCCCTTTGGCTTTCAATGGGACTGTCAATTGTTATATGATGGTGTGCTTGCAACTCGCAATGGGTGAAAGCAAACAGGCCAGATACATCGCGATCACGTCGCTCTGAATCTTTCATGTTGTGACTCGATCGAACGGATGATGGTGGATGATCGGAGCTGCGCACTCGCGCACCCAGACAGGACCGCATGCGAAGAAGCGTAGACTGCCCACATGTCACACGGAAAACGGGCAAGCCAGGGCGGCTCCAGATGACCCCCACGTGAATGGCCCTATCGCGTAGGTTTACCTCTCAAAGCAATTGCAGGAACCCTGCTGTTCCGGATGTCAGCTCAGAACCGACCTAACGTCCGGCCACCTGGAAAACTTGAGAACCCGAGCATATCCACTCACCTATACGAGAGAGTGATATCGTATCGGTCTCTTACGTTTCGCTTGCACTCTTCGTGCGAGGTTAGCTGAAATGAAGTTTTGGAACTTGACTTGCAATGTGGGCCACCGACGCGCTGATCCGCGTCAACTTGGTTCATCGACGAACTGGATCTATACGTTCCGACGAAAAACTTGTGAGGTTAGAGTCCCCCCACTACCGCATTCTGGGGCACTCCTACTAACGTCCTGGTCAACTAACAGCGGTGGAATTGACGTACTCGGTTGACCTGAACCAGACCACGAGCCTCGCATAGCGACGCCTAGTATTGCACACCTCTGGTACACCTTCCCTTCTGCCCCGGTGGCACCACACTGCACACGCCAATCCCACACAGCGTACCCGCCCTTGGAAATGGCTTCAAACAAGAAAACTAAATCCTCCACGGGGAACGATCTAGCAGCACGTGATCACGACGCGTCGACGAATCCACGCGTCTTAGCCAATTTCCCAGGGTTGACCAAACCCAACTCACCTCCCTCACACCCACCGCGACCACCTTTGACAGCGACGGCGACGACGACGAGAAGATCACCTCAAATGACGCCCACAACTACCACTGCCACCGCCAACACAAAGTCGGAGCCAAACACAAGAGCAAGAACGAAGAGCAGTAGCCATCACCATACCAACAGCGAGCCCCCCACCATGTCCACGGAAACGCCCTCCACATCCAGACTAGCCCGCCTCACCCCGTTCACGCCCAAGCGGCCCCTCTCTGTTGTCTCTGGCAGCGATCTCGTTACCCCTTCTATTTTCAACACCGCCAAAAAATACAAGGCGATCCTCTCGTCCGAGTCTCGGGTTCGAACTACCAAAGCACCGGCACATACATCTCTCGCGCCCGTTCCAGGGACACCGACGAAAACCAACGATGGGTCGCGTCCCAAGACCCCTTCCACGCCGAGAGGCGCAAGTCCCGCGCCGGGACTGT
>JBBPRD010000407.1:0-13701 GCA_038092855.1 Boletus piedmontensis
TACTGTGATCCAGGGGTCTCACCCGGGATATAAGAACCGATGATTTCGTGCTTCACTTTGGCCAACGCGTCCAGAACCCCGTGCTCCCATGTTGCTTCGCAGTAATGAAATGTTCCCCGGTATGTTCCCCGCTGCTAGCAGCAAACTGTTATAGCAGGATTTCAATCTCGTGCTTCTAGAATCCCTTTGCTTTATCGGACCTCATGCTCGCAATCTGCAATGTATGTTACGAGTACTTCTTTCCTACCATTGAGGACGAGAGCTAATGTCGCAGCCAGGGCTTGCAGAGATTGTGAACCACATGGGTTGAAGTGACGCAGTGATTGGGGAGCTACGGCACCAGAATATACGACGTCAATAATTTTGTTGCAAGACCAACTGTCGCGAGTGTACGGTGAATGCGCTGGCGCGGTGGATGTTGAAAGCGTGACGTTTCGGAACGAGACCTGTCCGGGAAGTCGGCCAGTGCTTGCATATAGACTGTGAATGATACTTGAAGAAGAGCCAGTACACGTCTCTGTCACCTTGGGCTCAGCGATGACCTTGAATCAAATTGCAACGTCGACTGCAAGGGTGACCTGCAGCGGAACGATTGATATGGGGACGGTAGCTATCGAACAACCAGGTCAGAAGACATGCTCGCCTTTCGGGTTCAAACGCAACAAAGCTGGTGAGAGTTCTTCCCCCTTGGCTGAGGTGGGGCACGATCGGCCTAGGAGGGGCAACCATCGTTCTCACTCGTACCAACCACATGGAGGTTGACCTCGTCTTTGCGGTAAACCAGATCAAGAAAACCACGACTCGTCTCATAGTATAAGAAGTACTGCATAAGAAGATCTTGTTCAGGAGGATATTGATATACACGGGGACATGCCTCACCTGCTCTTGACCAGACGGACGCTGGTTCGTACATAGTAGAGAACGAGTTTCAGTACGAGGTGTGACATCGCGACTGCACGTTCAATAACTGGCCAGTCACAACTTGCCGTACCCCAGAATTGTGGATAACCATGCAAGTCCTTGGCAGATCTTGAAGCTTTGAAGAGTCGGTAAGGTCTCTCCCTTTTACGAAGTACAGTCCAGCAACAAAATTATCTGTGGTTCGGTCGCGCTGAGGACATGCTCACGTGACGTCAATACTGGAAAGTTCTGGGACAGGGGAGTCGAGGAGTTGGTCTTCTTCTTATCTGCGGTGGTTCACGTAGTCGACGACCTGGTATGGCCCATCTCAGGTATGGATACACATCGACTGAACTCCGGTGACGACTTATTCTTCTCAGACACGAGTTCTACGAGACGGATGAGAAACTTAACCTCTCAGTATTCGACCGAGGGGCTGATCCTGAAGCGGTGTCTGTGCATTTTGAACCTCGAAAGGTGGACACAACATATTTCATCAGACGCATTTCTTGCTAATAAGCGGCAGCTTTTGTACCGAAACGGAGACAATGTTTTGTCACTTCAGCCTCTAAAGGGTCAGATTGACCCTACCAAGAGCGATTACACAGTGGGCAAGGTGAAAGTTGAGATTCGACTTGCCAAGATGGCCCGAGGACGATGGGGTGGTCTTGTTGGCGAAGCTCCTGATCGTGTGTTGTTTCAACTCTTGTCATACATTACAGTGCTTCAGTGTTTCGTAGCACTTGCAAGCCCCGCTGCGCCGTCAACGTCAGAAATTCCGATCAGTCACAAGAAGAAGAACTGGGAAGGCATCACCACAAATATCCTCACCACTGACAAGGAAAAGACTACGGAGGAGGATCCCAATGTCGGTGGCGATAGTACTGTCAATGCATTTTTCCAGAAGATCTTTGCGGACGCAGACGAGGATACGAGACGTGCGATGATGAAGAGTTTTCAGGAGAGCGGCGGAACAACACTCAGCACAAACTGGGAGGAGGTTAAGAAAACGAAAGTCGAAGTGAAGCCTCCAACAGGGAGCGAATGGAAGCAATGGGGTTAATTCCACATTAATGTATTGTCCTGATCAGACATGTAAATTTACTTGGTCGGAAGTCTCTTTTATTGTGACTTTGTGGGATGTAGATGGGCTGCAGGTGGCCGAAGCGGAGTCTGAATCATCGACGTCGGTGCTGCCCATGATGGGTTGGACTCCCAAGACCCATGTCGCCGCTTACCCTCATTGTCGCCGCAACAACGAAGAATGGTATTGGACGGAGCGGCACGATGCCTTGGCACATCCCGAAAGATTTGGCATACTTTAGTCGGGTCACGACGAACACACCCGCTCTCGGGACGAACGTGGTATTTATGGGCAGGAAAACTTGGGAGAGTATCCCGCGGAAGTTCAGACCGCTGAAGAACCGGGTCAATGTTGTGCTCAGTGGAGATCGTGATTATAACCTGTGCGCTGATTCCAAATACTCTGATCCATTGGCTGACAGTGCACCAGGTTTCCGGAAGACACAACAACAACTCCACCAATTGGTTCAACACATTTGTGTTCCGACCTGAAAATTGCAGTGGAGACTTTCGGGTCCAAGAACAAGGACCACCGTCTGTTCGTCATTGGAGGATCCTCACTGTATCAAGAAGCACTAGTACTAGAACCCCAGTATTCCAACGGTCCTTCGCTGCAAGCAGATCGCATCCTCATAACACGTCTTTACAACCCGGAATTTGAGTGCGATGTGTTTTTCCCCGATGTCCTGGGTGATGCAGAGTGGAGAAGGGCTACCCACAAAGAACATAGCGACTGGGTAGGCTTTGAGGTTCCAGCAGGGATTCAAACAGAAAATGGCATCGAGTTCGAATTTCAGATGTGGGTTAGATCGTCGGAGCGATCTGGGATGAGTGAGAGGGATCCTTAGCAAGTTGCATCTTATAATTGTTGTATCAAAGATATATTTCTGCCACAATAAAATTTTATCTGTCGCAACCGAGCGTACAGCACCCGCCACTGGGAGGAGGTTACCCTTGCCGCTTCATGGGAGTCAGAAATGTAGACATGGGGAGTGATGGACACTTCGTACCTGTTTATGTTTGGGATCCTTTGAACAGATAACATATACCCTCCCCTTGCGTATAACGATGCTGCAACCGCCGCACATAACTTTGACCGACGACCTGACCTTCATCCCCCTCGTCAACGCTCGGACTGGCGCTGCAGTAGGGGCGACAAAACATCCAGCTGCGACACGACGGGGATGAGTGATAGTTGCAGCGCGAAGCCGCATGAAAAGTGGGCGACTCGAGGTGAGTAAAGCCCTCAACATGCTTTGAATGCGAGTTCAAGCTCAAGATTGGGGAGGAGGTTCAAACAAACCATTCTTGAAAAGTGCGAGAATTACTAAGCAATAAGTTCGATACCTCGCTATCGACGTAGATAGAGAATGAAAATATGTACTGTGGATGATGCATTCACAAGTGTAAAATAGTCTCCAATAAAATCTCGACTTTTATCGCCTTTGTCTTGAGCAAATCCTTGGCCATGGGGCATCTGATCTGGAAGCCCATTTGCGTTTGGTCCGCTACCTTCTTTCGTAGGTGGCCATTTGTACGTTCCTTGTGATCTGTAAGCAATCTTTGTAGCTTTTAGACAGAACTGAGTTCAGCAGGTAAAAGAGGTTGATGAGGTGGAGGTTATTCTCATCATTTCCTTTCTGGATGACGTTAAGACAAGTTATGTGAGTTTTTGGGACTGCCTCTGGGATAGGATCCAGTGCTTCGAGCGAAAGCTGCATTGACAACAACAGTTTGCCCCAGGGCCCAGACGGCCGCGTCCCGACGAGTATGCTTGCACAGTTTTCTGTGTCCTGCCAGTATCTCGACCAGACACTCTGGGAAGTACCCGACCGTGCGCAAGTTCACTTTCTAGGACATCCGGGAGCCTCTGAAAGGCGCCAAAAATGGATGGTCCGAGACTAGACAGCGCATTGTCCTTCCCAAGAAATACAGTTTCAGACAATTATCACAATATGCCCCCGTCACGTGCACCGTCTTCATCCATCAGCATAAATTAAGGAGGATAGCACCACCTCTCTCATTCCCACTTTTCAGTCACTCAGGCGCTTTTTGGACGGATGGAACGCGTACACGACAGCACTCCTAGCCCCACGTCTAGGACAGCACCCTTCGTGTTATTTGTTGCTGCTCTTATCGCGTTTGTCGTAGAGACACAGACGACTCAGGTCAGTGATGGTTGAATCCATCTCAGTCGCAATAATTTAATCTTTGTGCAGTACCTACAGACTACATTGGGGTACCAGCAGTCATACTTTATATTGTAAGCCCGAACAAGCTGCAGATGAGTGGTTGACTGAAATGGAATCCCAGCTACATTGTGCATTCATGCCTCTTGTTGTCTTTCCCGATCCATTTGGTCTACATACTACTCAAGACGAAGCTTGGGCTTCGTCCATTGTTAACCGGACTCAACTTTGCTCTCACAGCACAGGTAACTTCTTGGAATTCCGGTCGCTCTTCCTTCTTGGTTAGAAGTCTCTCCATGGCACAATTGGTCCTTCCCATCATCTGTATCACGGCATTTTACAATCTCCCTGCTTTGCTGTGGTTTATTGCAGTTCCTCTGGCTTCGTACGATATCTTGCTTGTCGCCTTGCCATCCACTGACATTTCTCCAGGGTCACGGACGTGACAGCAATTTGGAATGCAAATGCGTTTTTTGCTTACATCTTTAGCATAAAGCTGCTCGGAGTTAAATGGGGGACTCTACCTTTGTTTGCGGTAACCATAGCCACTTTAGGGGTTCTTGCCGTGCTCTACGGCGGAACCGCCGCTTTATCACCACACTCACAGCTAGCCGAAACGAATATGGCGAATATCCCCGCACCGTTCGTTGGGGATATGCTGACCCTGCTCGCATCCCTCCTGTATGGTCTCTATCAGGTTCTCTACAAGAAATACATTGCATTACCGTCCACCCCAGAGTCGACCACCGAGACCGGTCATTATCGCCAACTTGCTGATTGCGCAGACAACACTGTAGATGAGACCGTCGCAGTCCTTCGTGGGGATGATATCGCATACCCACTGCCATTTGGCCTACATTCCAACCTAATTACAGCAGCCATCGGCTTCTGCACCTTGGTCGTGTTCTGGATCCCAATCCCTCTCCTACATTACTACCACATCGAGAGTTTCCGACTTCCGCCAAATGCAAGTACACTGATGGCGATCGCAGGCATAGCAGCGTCAGGCGTAGTCTTCAACGCCGGGTTTATGGTAGGGCATAGTCTTTGAAATTGGTGGTCTCTCAGGTCTTAGAGATGGATCATTTGACAGATATTGTTGGGAATTTGGGGTCCCATTGTGACATCGGTTGGGAGTCTACTAACCATAGTCCTGACACTTATCTCCGATTTGAGCTTCGGTACGGTTGCATTGACGTTTGGGGGGTTGTCAGGAGCTGGCATGATTATTTGTGCATTCGGGATTCTAGTTTATGATATGTTCTAGGTCGGACGCTGCCTCGCAGTGATTGAATAGTCGTATTCGTAGTCGAGAATGTATACCTTCAGCGCTTTCAATTGCTACTTTCAAGCGATGCCGAATGATAGCAATATCATTATATCACAAGCCGGAAGAAAAATATGCGATGAGTTAAGTAACAACCCTGGAAGTAAAGGTGACAGAAGAAAACTGGAATAGAGGCAAGGAAAAGGTGAGGCTCCGAATTGCACGGATACGTGAAGGTAACGAGAAAGTGAGCGTAGATGAGATTGTGGATAGGTTACAAACTTGTGCCTTCAACAAAACGAGCGTACCAAAACTAGGGACGGAGTGGACAGGGGGATATCAGTTATGGGAGCAGGTAGGGTAACGGGCATGGAGAGTGGAAACAGGCACAAGGTGCGGGGACGGGTGGAGGGAATGGGGCCGCAGGTCATGGGTACCCAAATTGTCTCGTTCTAGTCGTGCACATAGAAGTGAGGCAGCCTAAATAAAATACGGATCCATCACCAACGGAAAGGGCATCGTCGCCCGAGGCTCAAAGTATTATTATGGAGTCGTCGCCATTAGACTGCCAAAACATTCAAACTGACAGTCCATTTTATCCTTGAACGTTCCTTACCTCTTGCGTTTGGCCTTAGTCATCTCTTTCCGTAGTGCAGGACCATCTAGTGGCTTGAGCAGTTCGAATGCACAAAGCAAATCTTCTGACACACTATAGCGAGAAATGTAAGATCGACAGTCTGCCTAGAACACAGCGTAACACACCTCATGCAAGCCCCGTAATTGTCGAACTCTGGCGCGGATAAATGAGCAAGGTCCTAAAAAGAAAAAAAAACCAACAAACCTCCACAATAGTTCGGCGCACTAAATACGGTGACCAGTGTTCGGTCGTTCCAAAATTCGTAACCATCCTCTACTACCATGTGCGCACGACAGATCAAATCCATATCGTATCGCACCAGGAAGTCGTTAATCACCGCCTTCCCAAAACAGTAGCTGACGCCACGTTCATTATCCTCCCAATCAAGTGCGGTGTCCGATGGATCCGACCATAATAAATCATTGAGTAGACCGTAGTCGGGAACGTCTGTGGGTCGCTGTATACGCTTGATATCATCCATCGAATGGAGCGAAGGTGAAAGTCCACCATGAACGCAGAATATTTTCGAAGCGACGACGGCTGCGATGGGCAAACAGTTGAAGACATCTATGAACGTTTTCCATGTTTTGATGTTACATCTTCGCTTGCATTCGTCATAAAAGCCGTACACTGTGCCCGAGTGAGCGCTCTGAATTGTGGTATCCACTAAAGACAAACCTCGTGTCACATTCGCGCATTCGTGATTACCCCGCAAGAGAAAGAAATTCTCTGGATACTTGATCTTGTAGCACAGCAAGAGGAGAATAGTTTCCAGACTTTGCTTGCCTCGATCCACATAGTCGCCCAGGAAAAGATAATTTGCGGAAGGAGGGAATCCACACATTTCAAACAATCGGATAAGGTCGGAATATTGCCCATGGACGTCACCAACGATCTTGACGGGTGGCGATAGCTCGATAAGCGTGGGTTGGCTAAGGAAAACCTCCCTTGCCGCTTGACACACGGCAGCAATCTCCCCGTTCTTCAAACAGAGTGACTTGCTGACTTTGCCAGTGTAACCGACGTCCAGGAGACGCTGTATCATATCGTCAATGTCGAATTGCTTGAGCTTCTCTTTTCCGCCATTTCCGGAAGGAGTGAGAGAGTCATTCAACGGGAAACTACTTGCTGTTGACCCCGGTGTGAGCGAAGGGGCCAATGTTGACACAGAAAGCACGGTTTGGGTAATCGGGATGTCAAGAGGGGCGGGAGATGGTTTTATGGATGGAGCCGAAGTAGACGGTGCTGGCATGGGCGAGTGCAAAGAGGACGAAGAGAGGTTGTTGGGGGAGGGCGGGAGGGTGGAGAGAGCGATGGTGGACGAGCCGGGCGGTTGGGATCCACTTCCACCAATCGGAGTTGTACTGGGGCCTAGATTGTCTACGGATGCAGCAGCACTGCGAACCGCATCGTATTCGTGGGCGGCGCTGTGTGTAGGGTTTGGGTGGAGAGATGCACGAGGGGTGGTACCATGGGGGCCAGAGTCACCAGGGTCCTCGAAGGGACCATCTTGAGGCGGATCCTGGTCTTTCTCCCTGGTGGACTTTTTGGACTTTTTGGACTGTTGTTGGCCCATTGGCGGGGCCTGGGAGGCGGAAGTAGACGAGGCTGGCTGTGTCTGGGAAGACTGTGGCCGCGACCTGGATAGCCTGGAGGTTAGCACGGAGAACAGGGCGGGCGCCAGCTTGGGGACGTGACTGTCGATCACCGAAACGGTGCGAGTCGGGTGGAGTTACTTGGGTAATGTCTACCCTTGTTTGTTCACTTGTTTGCCACAGTGAAAAGACGAGATTCATTTAAACACGCGTATAGAAAGTCATGCAATGTGGTACAATAAAAACCCATCCAGCTCAGAACTTGCCAAACGCCTTGGTCGCAGCCTTGTTCTTGGCCACTCGCAGCACGTTGAAACGCACCGTTTTCGACAGCGGTCGACATTGACCTGATTCTCTTCAGCGCGTGCCCTGTCTGTCCCAATCTCCACTCACCAACAGTGACCGTATCACCAATCTCTACACGGAATGCAGGAGACACGTGCGCAGCCAGGTTCTTGTGTCTCTTCTCGTAACGGTCTGCGAGCCACATGTCAGAACGCCAGACCAACCCGACAACGCCCTGGACGCACTGTACTTGGGTATGTAGTGGAGGTAATCCCGGCGGATAACGATCGTCCGTGTCATTTTTGTCGAGACGACTTTGCCGGTCAGGATTCGCCCACGAATCGAGACATCGCCGGCAAAAGGACATTTCTTGTCTGGGCACGCCGCGTGTAGCTGTACGTGGAGGGATCGAAATCAAACATACCGATGTAGGTGCCATGGATTGCCTCTGGTGGGGTTTTAAATCCCAGACCGACATCCTTGTACCATCGCTTGGCTTTCGTCGAGACCTTCTTTCCGCCTTCACGAGACCGACAACCAGATGAGTATTTCTGAACTGAGTAAATCAATCAATCAGCCCATACCGCGGATTTTGGCGTTTTGGAAAAGATGTTGTTTTTGGTAGGCTTTCTCGATCTGCAGAGGGTCGTCGAGGTCGCAAATCCAGAATGATCTCGGCACGCACCTGTTCAGCCATTGTAAAGCTCGTTCTCGGGGACGATAATGGCCTGGCGTTTGTAGCTGTCTTCCTCACCCAAGCCACAGGACAGAAACTATACAGTTACCGGCATTTTCCGGACCTCGCCGAACAGTCCGCTGTGGCACTGGCAGCCCCAATCTGAGTCGGGTTCGACGAGGAAAGTTAAGCTTGGGACATGCCCCGAGAGGACCTCGTCCACCTGCCGTGTAAAACAAGATCACAACATCGTAGACTACCATTGACAATGCAATTTCTTCTGAGCTCCGGTTGATTACAGCTTGTTGCTAGCCTGGGACGCGACCTCGCGTCGGATGCTGTGTCATGCTCGTCACGCGCACGCGTCTCCGTGTCACCACGTACACCCACCTTATGAGCAGACAACAAACACTGCGTGCGTCCCTCTTGTCCAAGACCACAGTCGTTCACTCAGACCGTATCGAACAGGAAAGTTCTTCGAGATGCCGAAAAACGTTAAGCCTACTCCGCCCCAGCAATCCAGTCTAGCTGAAATGTGGGGTGCGGGGAGGAAAAGACGGAAGGTGGACCAATCCGTGCCGACTGTATTGGTCTCGGAGGACGAAGAGCAGAAGAAAGTAGCAAGCAAGGAGAGGCGTGACAGGACAGCTCCCACCTCACCTGGTGGGTGAACGCGATCCGTTCTCTCTCTTACAGCTCAATGTGCGTCTTTCAGCCAAACCTCAAAGCAGGGGATCGCTGTCACCCAAACGTACGGCTTTCTGCCTCATGTTCTGAGAGGTATGCAACACTAAGACGAATGGTTCACAGGTCACACCAAGAGGAGACGTGCCGCTGATTCGGATGACGAAGGGGTGGCTTTAAAGCCGCTCAGGCAGAGCAAGCCGTTTCCTTCGCGAAAGCCTACGCCACGAACAACAGTTGCTTCTGGTGCTAGGAGCTATACACCTCCTCCGAATTCACCTGTCGCCGAAGGAGAAGGTAAAACTAAAGCACAGTCTACTGCTCCAGAAGACGACGAGGAGCTTTCCTCTAGTGCGGCGGAGGATGAGGAGGAAGCTGCAGGGAACGCGTCGGAATCCGAAGAAGATGCAACACAGAAGTAAGCTTCCGTATGGCTGCCTGCCAGATTAACATATCATTGCTCGCAAGTGCGGAAGAAGCGCTCTCGCGGACAAGCGAAGTTGACATTGAGGGTGGTTGGAAAGTAGGAGCACCGTGCGTAGCCATCGCATACAAACAAACATAAAAGCATCACTTTAACGGTCTCCTTAGAGTGCCCTATGCAGCTCTCACCAAGACATTCACGTTGATCGAGGCGACTACCAAACGACTGGAAAAAACTTCATTGCTCACGAGTTTCTTTCTACTTGTTATACGACGTAGCGCCAAAGGAGATACTCACTCGCTCCTCCAAGCCGTCTATTTATGTATAAACAAGGTACGGGGTGGCACAAAGATGATGTCTTGGTAGTTGTTTTACTTTTTGTCAAGTTAAGTCCAGATTATGTTGGCGTAGAATTGGGAATAGGAGAGAGTCTCCTTATCAAAGCGATTAGCGAGTCTACGGGTCGGAGCCTAGCAGTAGTCAAGGCGGACCTCAAGAAAGAGGGTGACCTCGGCTTGGTTGCATCGGCAAGTATGCAATATTTTCGCCTAACAACACTAATGACGAGTATACTCTCCACAGAACTCCAAAGCCAGCCAGAAGACGTTATTCAAACCCAAGTCTTTGACAGTTCCTTTTGTATTCACTAATCTGAAAGAAATTGCCCTTTCCTCTGGTCATTCAGTGAGCCACAACTTGAACGTGTCTCTGACCCATTGGCTGATTGTGACTAGTCACAAACGAAGAAAGTATCTATCATCACCAAGCTACTGGCAGCATGCCAAGACAGCGAAGCAAAGTATATCATCCGCAGTCTGGAAGGCAAGCTTCGAATAGGAAATGCTGAGCGAACCGTGCTTGTCGCATTGGCCCATGCAGCTGTCCTAGCAGAGAAAGAGGAATGTGAGAGGTTTTCTAGTGCTCTTTGTTTCGGAGAGTTTACCATTCACTACAGCCGGTAAAAAGTGGAGCAAGGACAAGGTTACAAGTCGTCTGGAAGAAGCGGGGAATACTATGAAGTCCGTGTTCAGGTTCGTTTTTCCCCTCCTTTGTGGATGTCCTGCTTACCGCCTGCTAGTGAACTTCCTAGCTATGACTTTGTCATTCCTGCTCTCCTTACTCATGGCATCAACAATCTTCGTTCTACATGCAAGCTTACACCCGGTGTACCCCTCAAGCCTATGCTTGCCAAGCCCACGAAGGCTATTGGTGAAGTCCTTGATCGCTTCGAGAACAAGCGATTCACATGTGAATACAAATACGATGGCGAGCGCGCGCAGGTTCACAGACTTGATGATGGTGCTGTTGGGATCTTTAGCAGAAATTCCGAGGATATGAGTAAAAAGTATCCCGATCTCGTTGAGCAACTACCACACGTGTGTATATTTCTTTTCAGACATGCCGACTGTTTCTGACACCAATCTAGTGCGTTAAACCGGAGACGAAGTCGTTCGTTTTTGACGCGGAAGCTGTCGCTATAGACAAGACGACGGGAAAACTCATGCCGTTCCAAGAGCTCAGTAAGCGCAAACGCAAAGACGTGAAAGTCGAAGATATCCAAGTCCGGGTTTGCCTCTTTGCTTTTGATCTTCTTTATTTGAACGGAGAGGTATGCTCAAATGGGTGTCGTTCAACCCAACGATAAACTAACGTGATGCTGAAGTCACTGTTGCAAAAGCCGCTGGTCGAGCGTAGAGAGCTATTACGACAACATTTCCAAGTTGTTCCAGGGGAATTTGGCTTTGCTAGGTCGTCGGATGGGGATACGACTGAGGAGATTCAAGCTTTCCTTGAAGAGAGCGTCAAGGATGGCTGCGAAGGACTCATGGTGAAGATGCTTGAGAGCGACGAAAGCCATTACGAGCCGAGTCGACGTAGCGTGAACTGGTTGAAGGTGAAATAATTCGTTAATTTTATGTCTCGTATATTCATTATTTTTCCCAGCTAAAGAAAGATTACCTTGCTGGCGTTGGCGATTCACTCGACCTGGTGGTGGTTGGCGGATACTACGGAAAAGGCAAACGCACGAACGTGTATGGTGCATTTCTGCTGGCCTGCTTCGACGCGGATTCCGAGGAGTATCAAACTATTTGCAAAATCGGAACTGGGTTCAGCGAAGAGATGTTACAAACCCATTGGGACACCCTTCGAGCACTCGAAACGGAAAAGCCTCGAGGAGACATCAAGGTTGGAAGCGCTAAACCTGACATATGGTTTGAGCCCAAGGTTGTCTGGGAAGTCCTTGCGGCTGATCTGAGCCTGAGCCCAATATACACTGCTGCACAAGGATTGGTGCGTGTCCCTCATTTCATGGTTGCTAGGCTGATGAGAAAGGCAATGGTTATCCAGGTAGAAGAGCGTGGTATCTCGTTACGCTTTCCTCGGTTCATTAGAGTGAGAGACGACAAGTTGGCTGACGATGCGACTGGCCCAGAACAGGTGACTATTTTTATGTTTGATACAGCGCTTACACTGAGCGACAGATTAGATCGCAGAGATGTATGGACGTCAAGCACTCGCTCATCAGAACGGCAAGAACCATAAAGAAGGGGATGGAGATGATGAATTCTGGTGATATCATACATCGAGAGCATGTATCAGTTGAACTACTCAACAACGTCTAGACAAGCATTTTGGATCAATCAAGCAACAAACACGAGTGGTAGGACATACCGTACGCCTAAAAGTTACTTTGCATCGGACTTGCCGAGTTCTTGAAGGGACTGAGGGACTGAGCTTTCTGGCTCCGCTCCAAGCAAGCCGTATTTCTTTTCGCGACCGCCATAGTACCAGTAGTTGACAAACCGTGTCCCTTGGACGGACTGGGCTATGGCATTACTTGTGTGACATGCGAACAACAAGTAATTCCGAGGTTGCACCCGCCAAGCTGCGATAAGAATCAGCGACAGCTTCCCAAGGTACGGACGACAGAATGCTGACCAAACCGCGTGAAGACCAACCTTGGAAGAGGGGTCAGTCCAGAAGTCGCAGTACACGGAGAGGTGAGACGCACGAATAAAAAGCAAGAGTGGCAGTCATGGTGCCGGATATAACCTCTTCATCTTTGCTCAGATCAGAGAGGGCAGCCAAGGGGAGGCCGAAGTTGGCAACCTGGAAGAAGGGTAGTATAGTACGATCAGTGGAGGGACATGAATAGACCGACTGGACCCCAGAAGTGGGTGCCTGGCAAGACAAGTTAGAAAAGCTGAGAGGAGACAACTGGGAGGTCATTGCACTGACTAAAAAAGTATTCGCGGGCTGCTGGAGACCTGATCCAGGTGAAGAAGGTGGAAGCCATCACAGAGGGGACAAGCTCGGATGAAAGCGATGGAATTAGAAAAACATACAGCTAGTACCACCGTCACGTGACACGAGGGTAAGGCGGTACATTGCACATTCGCGCAGAGGGACCGACGCTGAACGGGTTGCTCGGCGACGGGACGTTCAGTCATCGGTCACCGTCGGTTTGCATAACGAGGAAGGTAAGACGACGCAGCGAGCATGACAAGAAATACTTCTCATATTCGCGGGCGTCTGTCTTCTAAGAATGGCAAGCGGTCTCGTACACGTTGTGTCGGGGCACCTGAAAAGTTGGCCTGCCACCGGCCATGCACCAGGTTGCAGGCAGTTCTCTATCGCTGGGGGTGTTCTCTCCCTTCTCCTACTGACCACAATGCACAACCCGTTCCCCCCAAATCACAACCCCGCCTATCCATACTATGGCCAGCCTTACCATACCTACATCCCCCCAGGCTACATCCAGCATCCCTCGCGTCCCACCTTTCCCACTGCACAACCTCCCTACACCAGTCCTCCCCACAACACGCCACCCGATCCATGGTCCCGGGAGAAGATCGTGTTTCCCCAGCCCACCCCCACCCGCCAATCTCCCCCCTCTAAGGATACTCCCTTTATACCCCCGAATCCAGACACCCTCGACGCTGGCCACACCCCCAAACCA
>JBBPRD010000408.1:0-13694 GCA_038092855.1 Boletus piedmontensis
TCTTATCTATTGAAAAGGAAGGGAAGTGGCATCCGGTGGCCTTCTCTTCTCATAGCATGTCACTGGAACAACGTAATTATCCTATTGCCAATAAAGAAATGCTAGCCATTATCATGGCTTTAGAACAATGGCACCACCATCTTGAAGGTACCAAATTCCAGTTTGAGGTCTGGACCGATCACGCAAACCTCCAATATTTCATGAAGTCCCAGAACCTGAACAGGCGTCAGGCATGTTGGGCTCAATATTTATCCCGATTCAACTACCTCCTGGTATGTAAACCAGGAACTTCCATGGGAAAAGCTGACGCTCTCAGCCGAAGAGAAGATCACACCATCGGCATAGAAAATGATAACAAAGACGTTGTCTTTATTCCCCCTGAACGTGTACAACGAACAGAAGTTACCCGAGTTAAAGGAGAAGAAGAGAAAATTCTCGAACGTGTCAGGAACGCCCAAATACGTGGAAGCCTAGAAGGCGACTTAACAAGGTACATGGTGGATGAAACCGGCCTTATAACCATAAAAGGAAAAATCTATGTACCTGAGGAAGAAAACCTCCATCAGGATATTATTTCGCTCTATCACGATTCCACCTTAGCAGGACATGGTGGAACAGACAAAACTATGGAACTGGTTTCCCAATACTACTCCTGGGACGGCCTTCGCACCCAGATTAAAGATTATTGTTCCTGATGTGAATGTTGCGCTTGGATGAAGCTGACCAATACACAGCCTGGTGGCTTATTAAAACCAAACCCTATCCCAGATGGCCCATGGCAGGACGTCTCCGCGGATTTCATCATGGATCTGCCAATCTCCAACGGATTCAACTCGATCCTAGTGATCGTCGATCAATTCTCAAAAGAAGTTGTATTTATCCCCACAACTAAAACTATTACATCCCTTGGAACAGCAAAGCTTTACCGAGATCACATATGGAAGCATCACGGTCTTCCAAATTCCATTCTTTCCGATCGCGGTCCCCAGTTTGCCACTCAAGTTATGAAAGACCTGGGAAAAATGCTGAAAATAGAATTGCGCATGTCAACCGCTTTCCACCCTCAAATGGATGGGCAGACGGAAAGGGTTAACCGCAACCTTCAGCAATATTTACGTCTCTTTTGTGCCGAAGAACAAAATTGCTGGAGCGATTGGCTCAGTCTCGCGCAATTTAACTATAATAACTGTATGCACTTGGCAACGGGCAAGTCCCCATTTACTCTCATATGGTCGTATGCCCCACATATGGGAATTGAACCCATGACCGCTAAAGCCCCAGTGGCTATGTCATTTGCCAAGGATTTCAAGCAAGTCTTGAAGGAGGCACGAGAAAACCTAGAAAAATCCCAAAAACAGATGAAAGCTCAAGCAGATAAGCACCGGTCTGACGTAACTTATGAAGTCGGACAGAAGGTCTGGTTGTCAACCACCTATCTAAACTTACGGCAGACATGGCAATCAGCCAAACTCACGGAACGATGGCTGGGTCCATACAAAGTCACTAAACTTATTGGGACTAATGCGGTTGAGCTTAAGCTCCCATGTTCTATGTCCATTCACCCCGTCGTCAATGTTTCCAGGGTTAAACCGTATAAGGAAAGGCTACCGGGCCAATGGGCAGACAAACCGGGACCTGTGGTAGTAACGGAGGAAGGCGATGAGGAGTACGAAGTGGACTACATCATCGACTCTCGTTTGAAACGAGGAAATATCGAGTATTTAATCCATTGGAAGGGTTACTCAGATGAAGATCGTACTTGGGAACCCGCCGGACACTTAACATCGGCTAAAGAAGCCATCAAGGACTTTCATTCTTCACACCCGAATGCACCGCGAAAGCTGCGAATGATGCAAACGGCCTTTGATTCTTTATTTAAACCATACGAAAACCTCACCTCTACTTCAGGTC
The DNA here is from genome assembly GCA_038092855.1 of Boletus piedmontensis. Taxonomy (NCBI): domain Eukaryota; kingdom Fungi; phylum Basidiomycota; class Agaricomycetes; order Boletales; family Boletaceae; genus Boletus; species Boletus piedmontensis. Next base: position 1,912 of record JBBPRD010000408.1, read on the forward strand.
TTCATTGGGATCGCCTGGAAGTCAACCCATAGGAGGGGGGTAATGTTATGAACACTATTTTTCTTTTCTTTTCTTTTCCTTTTCTCACGATCACGTGACTTGTCATGTGATTAACCCCTAAGGTAAGGGATCACGAGACCAGATCACGTGACATTTCGGCTTAGAGTAATGAGGCAGCTGTGCGCCCTTCTCTACGGAATGGCTCCACTGGGATCTGCTGTGCGATTTCCGGACACATGTATTTAATCTCCGTCGACCCTAAGACCCTGGTGGTTCTTTTTCTCACATTTATCTCCGCGTGCTTCTCTTCCATTCTGATGCTTCTCAGAAGTCACGCCAGCTACACGTTTATTTAATTACCATTGATACTTTACCCATATCTGTAATTACTCTCTCACAGCCTGTTGGTCTGTGCGCACATCGTAGATAGTATAAGTAGTCTGAATAAAATGCCGCAAGAACTTCAGTCAAGTTCTTGTCGGATTTCCCCTACTCTTTACTTGTGCTCTAAGTCAGTATCTGGTGGTAACGACCTAGTCTTTATTAGATTAGGGTCGCCAACAAAGTGGAATTCCCATGCCTACAACTGCTATTTAATATACACTCCAAAACTACAAAACATTGGAATGGTTTTTGGAGTCACTGTACAGTATGTGAATATTATAGACATACCTACTGCCTAACAATGCTCCATAGATCCATAAACTTGCAATCAAAATTATTCATTCAAGTACAGTTCTTCTGCCAGCCTGGAAACAGATCCTTGAAGACTTGAAGAAAAGTGTCACATTGATACCACAAGATGTTGCTACCCAGTGGAATTCTATCTTTGACATGCTGGATTACACACTCTTGCATTGAGCAGTGGTCAACCAGATTACCCAGCAAAGAGATTTGAGAAAATGTGAGCTAGGAGACAAGGAGTGGACATTGCTAGCTGAGCTGCATGACATTTTGAAGGTATGGTAATGGCCTCAAGGCATTGTTGAGGCATGATAATGCTAACCAAACTTGCTTACCCAATCAGATTCTCAAGCATGCAACCAGTTTCTTTTCCTGGGAGACTCCAAACCTGGTGACCATCATCCCAGCAATGGACCATATCAATGAGTATTTCACTACCAAGTCTCTTGATAAAGACCTCTCTCCTGTAGCTTGGTTCTCTATTGACATCACTAAACAGACTCTCAACCAGTATTATGAACTGACTGACAGCTCCAATGTGTACCAAATCATCATGAGTAAGTCTGTTTCACTCAGCACAATCTAAAATTCACTTTGAAAAATAGTAATGCACCCTTATCACAAGCTACTATATTTTCAAAATGCCAATTGGTTACATGAGTGGGTCAATGCAGCCAAGAACCTTGTGTAGGACACATTTGCACAAAGATATCAGTGACCTAGGTTATACAAAGTGATGTTAGACATGGTCAAGTGAAATGAAGGTCCCTTCTCAAAAAAAAAACAAAGGTATATCTTCTCATAGAGATGCTTTTCTATAACTTAAACAAACCCTGGGCCCTAGAACATTTTTGACAATCTTTCCACCCTTATATCACCAAAGCATGCTAATGACCAGTTAGAAATTGATTGGTACTTAATCTCTGACATTGAACATGTCACTAATCCATTAAAGTGGTGGGACAACCATAAAGTAATCTATCCTTCTCTTGCATGAATGGCACTTGACTATTTATCTATTCCTGGTAAGTGAGATTGTTCTAGATATTTCATTTGATAATCTAATAGATTATATGTGAAGTGACCCCAATTGATATTGAGCATTTGTTCAGCTGTGGTCATCTGTTGTTGAGTCATGTCCACTCACCTTTGAGTGCAGTCTACATGGGCAATATTTTGCCTCAGGTCTTGGAGCTAACTTGGGTTCATCAAGGCTGAAGATTTGAATCAGGTTACTTTACTCCTGGATGTTCAAGGCTATGAGGATGGGCTCAAGAGCAGTTGGGATGCTGTTGGTCATAGTGTTTTATATTAGTCTACATATATGTTCATAGTTATGCCCTAGAAACCCAAAGACCCACAGGTAAACCCATCATGGATATATCTGCAGGTTACATTTATTAAATCTACATATAAACCTGTACCCACAATATGGGTATGGGTAGAAGTAAGGGTATGGGTATGGATATGAGTCCAAATACCCATGGGTTTACCCATGACAGACCCTAAGTCTATATGCTGGCATGAAAAACCAGTCAGCATAATGTAGTACTGCCAGAGGAATGTACTGTGAAACCAAGTAATAGCTGGTATCAAGAGAGAGCAAGCAATGGAGGCAATCATGCAAGACAGGAACCTACTGTATTATTACATCTTTGCCTTCTTTCTCAGCCCTGTATTTAGTGCTTTTTTTAAAAGTGCCTTATCAAAGTTAGTGATAACAGCATAGACCTGTAAACCACACTCTTGCCCCCATTCCTCTGTTTCTTTGAGCACATCAACAATGTCTTGAACCAACCATATATTTCCTGGGTGAGTTTTGCTTAAGAGCTTGAGTCCATTGTTGTCTTGAACCATGTTATGCTCTGCACCATATAATAAGGATCTTGTGCATGTGCTTCTTTTTTCCACATTGTTAGTTCTTGTAATAGCACAGGTCAGTCATTGCATGAGTGATACACAATTCATTTCCATTTTGCTGAAGTAATACTATCTTCAGACTCAATAGAGAGAGTATCCATTTGGCTGAGAAAGAATGTGAAAAGCTGAAAATTAGAGTCAGGGTAACAGTCACAACACCAATGGTTGCTATAGGCCATTGCTAGAGAGAGGTTAGAAAACCAAAATATCTGTCAAATGACCCAATCTTCTGATGTCTCATTATCAAGGCACTTCAAAAGAAAGACACATCAACATGTCTTGGATTGAGCAAATTATATAGCAGCATATTCTGTTTAATCTTGCTTCAATGAGTTTTTCACCACCATGCCAGTGAATGGTTAATCTGGGTCATCAGAACCAGTGTCATCAACAGCCAGTTGAAGAACCCATGGCTCAACAAGCTTCAAGAAAAGGCCTTGTCTGCACACTGTATTATCTCAAATGTGTTCTTGCATATCCCATACTGAATAACTACTTGGACATCTCAAATATCAAATCCCTATGAAAAATAAGCATTAGTTCTCACCATATTATGACTTACCATTGAGGCTCCTACTGTTATATGAAGGATATGGCACTCTTCATTAGGAGATGCAAAGTCTTCAAAGATCTGTTGGAGATACAGTACTCAACAGACATGTCACTATGGTAGTGCTTGATAATACCTTGATTATGTAGGTGGGGTGGTAGGCAAGCATCAATGTAGCATGCCACATCTGTTGCTTCCTTCTTGCAGTCATGGAATATCAATGTTTTTGGAATTATCATTGGTAGATGAAATGAAGTTGGAAGAAGAAAGTTGAGATTATGAAAGTATACTGGGCTTCTTATCAATGGTGCAACAACATAGGTAATATTTGTATAATTTGTAGAGAGCTGGATATAAAGACAATTTGGGGACATGTTGAGCTCCTGCTTCACAATTGCAAGAATATATGGAGGCAAAGTGGCAGATAGAGCTTGAATTGGTTTCCCTCTTGTCAAGAGAACACAGAGTTCTCCAAGTTAACCATAAGCTGGGTGGAATGCAGCCTCACCATGGTGGGAAAGTCTAGCAGTGAAAATGTTGTGGGCCTTGTCCACATGAATGCAGCAGATTTTGCTTGTGAAAGCATGATCCTTGCAGATAAGAGAGGCCAATCAAGGAAGGTGGCTGTTGAGCATGCCAAGTTGTTCTGGCAAAACTATGAGGTGCTGGTATTGACCAGACTTGATTGACTGATATAATGTCAACATCAATTGAAGTGAGATGACTTCAAAAGGGTATCTTACCTGCCACAGTGCAGGATCACTCAGTGTGTCTTCATTAATTGCAATCATGCTAATACCATACTTTCAAGACTCTGTAACCTGCAGACCCAAGGCATGCAGTTGAGGCTTGTGTGGGCTGTATCATACACATACCTGGGTTGTTTGCAATCACTTCAAGGGCAATATCATAAGTGAAATGGTTCCCAGATGGAGCAGAAGTGGGATCAAGAGACAGAGTATCTTGCCACACCCTGTCCCAGCCATGATGATGGTGTCTTGTCCATTGAGAATAGCAAGAGGAGCTTGTAGTTGAAAAATGCACCACACGATTGTTGATGAGCTAAGAATATAAATAAGTAGGCATGCACAAAGTGCATCTGTCTTGTCCTGGTTTGCGAGCATTGATATGTATTCTAGAGGGACCTTGTCATGTAGGATGTTGTGAGCAACATGGTAAAGAGCATTGAGTGATTAACCAAAGAGAGCAGTTAGAATGAGGGACAGCATGTCAAGGGAATAATTTAAAGGAGTGTTGCGTCGTCACTGCGTTGAAAGCAATCAATCGACGACGATCAGATAGACATCGAATTTCACTTTATTTTGACAATAATAAAAGCTAGTTTTCAAAACAATTTACAGGCGCAAAACTCGCGTTTTCCCATTGGCTCCAGCTCACATGACCCTGAAAATCCGCTCTGCCTCCAAAATTTTCATGAATTTTACCAGACCGTCTGTCGACGGCTTGCCTCATAGACTGGTCTGGTCACCAGACTAACCAACCACAACAAGTCGATCATCTGGCGAGATAGCAACCGCGGGATAGATCTCCGGGTGAGTCCATCCTTGGACAAATTTGTGCGATTCGACGTCCCACAGTTTGATCCTCCCTTCCTCATCACTGCTGATGATCTTCCTGCTATCCCGAGTCACAGCAAGATCCTATACCGCACCCTCGTGCTCCATCGACGTCCCTTCTTGCTGCCCGATATCCAAATTCCAGACTCTGATAGTCTCGTCATCAAAGCCGGTGACAACGCGTCGTCCTTCGGGGAGATACGCGAGTGCCCAGAAAACGTCATCATGCACCGAGATTACCAGATGTGGGTGAGGATCATTGTTGTCAGACCGTTGTGGTGTGACGCTTGACATGATGATGCTATGGCGATTGGTTGCAAGCTAGATTGTCGGCGTGTTTACGAAGGTGCGTGGAGAAAAGACTAATAGAGGGGAAATGTTCTGTTCCACAAATCAGGAGCTACTCAGGCTGCAGTTTATACACCACGAGCCTCGAGGTGTTGGTGAGGCAGTGACGAATGCGGCGGCTTATATCCTTTTAGCGCCCAATCCTGAGAGCACCCATCCATTTCCGAAATCAGATAACTCTGGTGCGCTCGTATGGGTTTTTCCGAATCTTCGTCGACCAACCGAGGACCGGCAGGTTGTCTGCCCTTGTAGACCCATACCCAACGACCATATCTACAACACCATGGAAAATGCTGCATTCCAGCTCAGACATGACGTTGGCTAGACATGCATCATTACACACCTCGATCGGCTCTTCTCTACCGTCTCCCTCTGCCGTTCCATCTCCCTCCGCGTTACTTTGACCCTTCCCTTTCCCTTCCCCCCATGACCTCAAATGTGTACAACACAACTTCTTCTCCACCATCACTGCTTCTACCTCATCTTCATTCCAATCCCTCGTCGCTTCACATATATTGTCGAATTCAGTATCCGACACCAACCCAGCGTTTTCCCCTTCGCTCAGCAGGAGAAAGGTAGCGAGCGCATAAGCCATATAGCCTGCCTGCAAGGAAGGAGGAGGCGTGGAATTGGGAATGATGTGAGGAATGGCCATAGGACAATGCTTTGGGGTCGCGCCTAAACCCACCTCGTTCCCAAAGTCATTGATATTGTTCCCTATCTTCCATCTGTTCAAAAGCCTCACCGCGCGAGAGGGGGGGGGGGAGTTGAGGTGGCGGTGGACACAGAAGCAACCGACCTCCAGAGGTCGCTCGGGCGTGACAGGAGAGTACCTGGGTCACTTCTTCAACCCATTGAGGATCGATGATCCGTTTCGTACGCCAGTTCTGCGAGCGGACGTTAGCAAGCGAGTGTGAGTGGATCTTGAAAGAGAATGAGACATAGATCGAACCCGTTTCGCGCTCGTCAGGTTGGCAAGTCGCTGTCGCCCGACTGGGACGTCACATTTGACGCCCTGCCAGATCTGGTCCTTAGGCCTGAAGGAAGTAATCGAAATCAAAAGCTACATTGGTTCGCTTAGCGTGTCTGTATACTTGCTAATTCCACACCTTGGCTACAATCACATACAGGGGCTGGGGGCTGAGGGACACCTTCGGAATACTCATAATAATACAATATCGCCACCACAGCTGACTGCCTCCGATTAAGCTGTCTCGTCAAGATGGACGATCAGCTTCTTCCCACTGACGAGGTTGTTCTTCAGTCTGTCGAGCCCTCCAACGATTCCATTAAGTCCACCGGGTACGACTTCGACTTTGTTAGGCTGATAGGAATATGAGTGAGTGATTCACCATCGATGTACGACAGATACAAAGAAAGAGTACACACAATGATGTCGCCAGCCTCCAGCAACGTCGGTAAATTCTGGTACAATGCGCGACCAATCGCCCTGTTAGCAGGCACTTGCACGTTTCCAAGAACGCCTAATACTTTCTTGGTGCTTCCAGGTACCTGCTTGATCGAAGGCGACAGGACAAGAATGATTTGTCCCCCTTCTGCGAGGGTATCGTATCCGAGCTGCTGAGTGTCCGCGTTTCCGATTGTATCAAAGACCAGGAGGATCGGCTTCGTGGTGATGCGCGCGATTTCAGAGGCAAACGAAGACGGAGAAATGTTGCGATCAATGACGTGAGTGGCGCCGAGCGACTCGAGGAGGTCAGTGTTGCGCAACGATGCAGTCGTTATGATTGGAGAGAAACCGGAGAGTCTGGCGAATTGGATGGCTAGTTGAAAATAACGATGGGTCATATAGGGGATCCGTAGGATGTCACGCAACGAGGGTAAGTACAAGAGCTAGTAGGCGAAGATATGCGACACACCGTATTGTCCAACGGAGCCTGCACCCCCAAGGATCAGAGCTGGCTGTCCTGCAGACTGGCCCCGACCACCATCCCAAGGTGCCTTCAAGCCGACTCCGCCGGGAGCGGGAGAGTAGAGGGGGATGATTGCAGTACCAACACCGAGTGGGAGTGAAGCTGCTTGGTCAAAGGTGATATTAGCTGGGATCTGTGAACAATACAGATTCCGTTACTTTCATACGTTTACAATAAGAGAAACATCTACTAATCACACCTTGGCAGCGACTTCAGCGGGTACGAGAGCATACTCCTGGAAAGTCGCATAATCACCACCTGCCAAACTCCCCTGGTGGAATCTAAAGGAGGGACATAAAAGACATCAATACGTCTGGTCATATCAAAATCCCCTGAAACCGGCGTACACTTTGTCGCCCTTCTTAAACTGTGTCACACCCTCCCCCACAGCCTCGACTTCCCCGGCAGCATCGCTGCCCACGATAGCGGGGAAATTGGTTGCGAAGAGGCCGTAAGCTTGAATCTTCCAGTCTACAGGGTTCAGCCCTACGGCACGCTCTTTGACGAGGATCTCTCCCGGACCCGGAGCGGGCAGGGATTTGGTGCCTACTTCAAACGCACCAAATTTTTCTTTGAGGAATAGGGCACGGGAGGTGGACATAATGGAGATGGGGGCTTTGTCGGTATAGTAGGTATATGCCGGGTTTTATTTTAGCTGTCTATCGATTCATCTCCCGTATCAGCGGTGATAGTCAGCCTCCAAGGGCACGGGATTGGTAAACCAGCTTGCGCAGTACCGATGGTATCGGGGTCGTGACTAAAGTATTAAACTTTCCTTGTGGGGTTTTGATGAAGGGAAAAGACGGTCGAGTGGACGAATACGAGAGTGGCCAAAACTGTTTCATTTACACTGCAACCCTGATCCAATGACACATTCACACGAAGTCATCGGCCTACAACAACCCATCCTCATCATTCATGATCACGATGGTGCAACCCGTCACGGACGTAGATAAACCCCCGGGTGCGATCATTGTGTGTTCTCTTCATCCCACTCATCTCTCATCATGTCGAACTCCACCAGCGATGGCGTCTACCGCATCCTCCACCTCCCCGAGAAGTTTGGTTCCTTCCAGATTGGTTCCAGGAAGTTTCCCAAGCCTCCACCCGGCGAGGTCGTCATCAAGGAAATCTCTGTCGCATTAAACCCTGTTGACTGGAAAACCAGAGATTTTGCCATGTTACCAAGAGAATACCCCGCCGTCCTGGGCTTCGAAGGCGCTGGCGAGATTGAAGCCGTCGGCGAGGGTGTAACCAACCTTAAGAAGGGTGACAAAGTGTAAGTATGTCCTGATTCCACGATAGATCCGAAATGTATCTGATAGTATTCCTACAGTTTCCACCAGGCTTTCTGGCAAAATGATTACTCCACATTTCAAGAGTATGCACTCTGTCCTGCAGAGATAGTCCTCAAGGTGAGCTCGCGCAACACCTTGACCAGACACAAGTTTGACGATCTCCAAGCTTCCCCCAAACATCACACTTGACCAAGCTGCTTCTATCCCTGTTGGCGTTGGTACAGCAGGTGTTCCCTTTTATTCACAAGCACCATTTGGGTTCGGGTTCAAGGCACCGTGGGACGGTGGACGCGACTTGTTTGCCGGAAAAGCTATCCTCATCTTTGGTGGTGCAAGCTCCGTCGGACAATACGGTGAGTTCTCTCCCTGTTCTACTTCCCTTTCATACCATGGAACATGAATTTCTTACTCATGCGTATCTTCCCTTCTGACATAGCCATTCAATGGGCCAGACTCTCCGGATTCTCTGCGATCATAACCACCGCCTCGCTTCACAATACCGAACTCCTCAAATCACTTGGTGCAACGCACGTCATCGACCGCAACACACCTTCAGATGCCTTCGCCTCCACCATTTCCAGTCTCACTCCACTTCCCCTCACTTTTGTCCATGACACAGTCGCCTCCAAGGAAACACAACAGCTCGGGTATGACTTGCTCAACGATGATGGATACCTAGCTACCGTGCTTCCACCTTCCGTTAAGGAAGTCAAAGAGAGCGGAAAGAAAGTCGTGTACATCGTCGGCAGCGTGCACTTGCCTCCAAACAGAGAACTCGGAAAGGCATTTGCCAAACATTTGCCAGGATTGATCGAAGCGGGGGAGATCATCGTGAGTGTCTGCGCCGTGTTCCGTCATCGTCTTTGACCCCAATCGTTTCTTCCAGCCTAACAAAGTTGAAGTTATACCTGGTGGTTTGGACGGAATAGTCCCTGGATTGGAGAGGTTGAAGAGCAATCTTGTTAGCGGGAAGAAACTGATCATTCACCTGAGCGAGACCGTGACGACATTGAACTAGGTGCTCGTCAATCATTATAGAGTGCAATCCAGCGGCGTTGATATCAAAATGGATGGTGGTATGTATTTATACTCGAAATGTATGAATGTGCTTCATGTTGGTAGGAAGCTAGAAGTTCATGAGAAGTGAGGCGTCCGAGAACCTCTAACCTCCGAGTCGGTATCTAATTTGAAAAAAAAAAAAAAAGATATACGAACAACTTACCACTACTGTACGTTGAGCCCTCGTAGTAGATCCAGGAGTCAAGCCCATCTTCCGACAATCCCTCAGAATTTCGTGGGCTAACAGATTGGCAGAAGACCATGACACAAGGATGTATGCATAACAGTCACTTACTATTATCCCCAAGTGCCACTTACAAATCTACTGAATGTAATGATCCAATCCGCAGTCGAGTCCCGCCATCGATATTCCTGGCGTCGCAACCCAAGTTCCTAGCACGTCACTGCGATACCAAGTGTCGCCATCTGTACAATCCAGAAAATTCAAGGTAAGTATGCCTAAATCCTCCACGAGTAGCTTATCTGAATGTCGCGGGATGCTGTGCTGATTGATAGAATCTCTTAGCTATAGACTGGCTGTAGTGCGCAGAATTCAACCTAGGCTGCACATGCCATCAAGTTCCTCATCCCTGGTTCCAGCGAAGTATCACCAAACAGCTCTTCGCCAGATTGAGAGCGATCGTCTGGAAGGTTCCAAGAGAGTGCCTACCTGGAAAGCCATTATGCCACCATTCTGGGCTTTAAAGGCGGAGTCGTAGGCGAGGGGGGGATAACCGAAATCACGTCTTCGAGTCAGGGTGTTCGGCTATCGTTCGACTCGTTTTTCACCCGGTAAGAACGGTATGTTCAAAACAAAATCGCCGCTTCCAGGTATAATCAGCATTGGCAGGACAGTGAGAGTGAGAGTGGTACGGGAAAACTGCCAGTGGTGGTTGATCTGGTGAGGCGGGAATTTGAGGTCGATTTGCCAAAACGGAATTGGCGCGGCAATTGACGTTGAGATTTTTGCATTGCAAGTGCTGGTGCGACCTGGCACCCGGACACGGACTCAATTCTTTTGATTTTTTCCTTGCGACCCACACTAAAATAAACCAACTGCTGACACATCTCACCCCCAGATTTGAAGCTGTTGAGTGATGTAAGCTACTCATTAGGACCAAACATATACAAACACAATGACAAGCTATGCTCGGCCTATGATGTTGAGGGTACACCCTTGACATATGACTATTGATTACTGAGAATTGTCTCAGATTACATAGGCAATAGAATAATACAGTATATGTAGAGAGGGTACCATAGGTGCAAAATAACGAATTGCATTCTTTGTTTCCCCTATCGTCACTTGTGGGAACGATATTCAAAGCTCTGCACAATCACTACAGGTTATGAGCCCTGAGCTCTAGCTTTATCTCTTTGATTCTTATTACATCATTCACATTATCTATGTTGTCACCACCACAACCTTCAACTACTCCACCACCAATTCCATCATCACCCCCTAATCCTGGTACTTCAGTTTCTCTCACAACTTCGGGTATCGCATCATCCACAATCGCTACCAATAATAATGGTAGTTCCAATCTATCCTCCTCTGCTCCGAAAATCGAGAAGCTGAGAGATGGAAATTGGTTGGCATGGAAGATGCAAGTTGAGGCGGCCTTAGAGGAAAAGGATGCTTATGACATTACCATTGGGACTGAGGCACAGCCACCTGACCCCACAGCTGCTGCCACATGGAAAAATAAAGATCGGTGGGCTAAAGGTCTTATCACACATGCGATAAAAGATGATCAGATAGTCAATATAATTGGCTGCAAGACGTCACATCAGATGTGGACTGCCCTTGCCAATGTTCATGAATCCAAAGGATGTCAGACTGAATTCACCAACTGGAAACTCCTCTATGGCACTCATGCCATGGAGGAAACCAATCTCCTTGATCATTTCAATAACCTTTTTCTATATCGGGAATGGCTCACTATGGTTGGTCACATGGTTGCCGAGAATAGTTTCAAATACATCCTTTTGGGTGTGAAAGCATGAGTAGAATGAGGGCACGAGCATGCGGCTAGACAGTTGGTCTCAGTCATGTGTGGTAGAACAGACTAATATTCGGTAGTTACCTAGACAGTTGGTCTATATGTACAGTGAGTAATATATTAGTGTGATAGGAAAATGGCTCACCTCAGTCGTGTGTGGTAGAATGGACTGAGGTAGCAGTTGTCGAATGAGAAACTATATACTCCTGGCTATAAGTACTTGAGTGTATAAGGTAAAGTATAAAATGAAGGGTTGAGACAATAAAGGTGTAGATGAGTAGGTACAGAAATGTAGGCCATACGAGCGAAAGAATGTACATCACGTATCCAAGCTCCATAGAATTGTGGTGACAGGGTTGATGCAGGGCTGCACACATGCTTGCTCATTTCGACACTTCCCCTCAAGCTGG
>JBBPRD010000409.1:0-13688 GCA_038092855.1 Boletus piedmontensis
GAATTACGGCCACAGCACCGCAGACTACAGTTCCCACGGTCTATCGGCGGCTAGCCCGGGCCTCTTTTAGATGAATCGGTTATCAGTCTGGCTGTACTCGTACCCGCAGCCATCGCCATCGCCCTCGCCCTCAACTTTACCCTCGGCCTTGGCATGCGGGAGCGACAGTACAGCAGGCGCATCGTTCATGCGTTTTATCGCGCCGGATTCGGTGGAGTCGATGAAGCAGAAGTGGCGACAACAAAGAACCATGCCTGATCACTCTGGTGTCGGCAGTGGTTGTAAGTATTTCACATACGTCGTTGTAATTTTACAGTTGTGACATCAGATATTGTACACTTGAACCATCAACGTCGGGTGCCCAGTGACTCGCATTTCTAGGTCACCGTTTAGGCATAAAACCCTTTGAAACTAAACTGCTGCGCCTCCTTTCCCTCACGCACCCATCCAGTGAAATCCGCCGTCAACAAAGCAGTCCTCAGGAACAAAGATCCATCCAGCAACTCTGCGTCCTCCAATTCCGTACCCTTGAAGTACCCTGCGGGACGCGTACCATACAGAGTGTCAAAGTGAGCAAAAGTGCGTTGAATCTTGATGACGTGATCCAAGGGATGAGTGAGTGCTGATTGCAAGATTGGTAGGAACGGATTCGGGGTTGGGGTCGTTTCAGTGGTGAGGGTGGTTTTTGGTGTGGGGGTTGTGGCGACCGATGGTTCTACCGATGTGGTCGTCATGAAAGACTTGATGTTCAAGGCTGGTCGACCACGCATAACCCACCATGAGAGAACTGTTACGAGATAGCCACGCAAGAGAAGGACTTGAGATTGTGGAGAGAGGTACGCAATCAGCGAAGGGAGGAAGAGGCTCGAGGTCACCATATGCATCCTATCCAGCACAATGCGAATCAGTTAAATCAGTTCACCATCAGCCTCATGTTGAAAGAGGCGTTACCCACAGGAAGAAGTCAGATTGGTGGCCATTTGGTGTCAATCCTCCGACCCCATAGGTCAAGGAGCTTAGCCAGACGAGCTCCTCCATCTTACGCTCGACTTCACCCGGCTGGTTCAAATCAACGGTCCATTGCCCGGCATGTTCCCTGACCGTAGGGTGCTGCTCGGTATCCTCAGGCGTCTTGTTACTCAGTTTGTCGTCTTTCAGTATGCGTGCCACGATGTCGAATGCATGTACGCCGCCAGTCTTGGATACAATAGGGGTGCTGTCAGCAGCCGGGGCATCCAACCCGAACGACGAAAGGCGGCTTGTAATGTGGTCCACACCCTCCGCGGGACTTGGAGAAAAAAGAAAAGGAGGAAGGCATCCCCTGATATTCACATTATGGGCTGCCGTCATCGCGAGACCTTGAGAATCGACTTAGAGTACTCATCCCTGTGCGGTATTTCATATCGCGTACCTTCAACAAGCATCCCTTTCAGACTAAACTCGACCCCGTACCCAGCATGGATGAAGGGGTGCACGAGGCCACTAAAGAAACGGGCCAACATTTCGGGCTGGGTGTTCGCATCTCTTCCTTTCTGGAAGTTGTATTTCTCAGAAAAGATAAATTTTTCGAGAGTGCTTGCAGCACCCTGTTCAGAGATTTGCTTGGAAAAGAAGGCAACATAGCCCTGGTAGAAACTTGTGCGGGTGTTCGGTAAGGGGATCCAATGCAGGGAGTATGGTAACGTACTTTTCATCTCCCAAGTGGTCGACGAAATTCTCTTCGGTGATCGGCGCAGGAGACTCGAACGCAGGACGCTGGATGTTACTATCACGCTTGTAGTAATCTCTGATAATTTCCGCGGATCCACCTAAAGCATAGATCGCAAGTGCACGATGTGTGATGTGGCTGATCTCGGGTCAACGTCATTTGTTTGTATTCGATGGAAATACACATACTTGTGGAAACGCGTATAATTGAAGAAGATGTGATAGCGCTGGTGATTGTCTTTGAGGACGTCTCGGAGGGCAGCGAGGGACTCCAGATTCGCCCCGGGCAGTCTCTGGGGGGAAAGGTGGGAAGGAGGAAGAGTTGGTGCGGGGAAGAGTTGGTCGAGTTTCTGTTGCGTTGTGCCGTTGGACGACATGGTCGAACTTGGTAGTCAGCGCTGCGGCCCCTCCGCATTTATGGTTGGTGAGATGGGACTGCACCCGTTCCTCGGCCTCAGCTGCCAGGCCTCGTCTGATCGCCGTTCTCACACGAGGTGGCGAGGCCGGGGACAGGAGTAGGCATTGCTCATCAAGCCGAGTCTCGGATCAATAATCAGGGGATCAGTGGCACTTTACTAATGGCATTGCTGAGTGTCGAATGAGAATGCACCTGTGAAGGTTCTGCGGGGACGGTGAGGTGTACACTCGGCAGTTGACTTGGGTACTTGAATTTAAACATCCCAGATCAGTCGGAATACGACGCTGACAAATGTGCATTACACCTCTGAGTCCACCAATTAAGTATAACACTTGAACCTAAAGTTTTCATTTGATTCAACCTCGCTTCAAACGAAATATACTGCGAGACGGCAAAATGAGTAGGTGATGGTAGCTGTTAAACAATCACTCTGTTTCGAAGGGCACTTAGCTGAATATCACGAACGATCCAGATCCATCATTGACATCATTCCTGCCTGTACTCACGAGGCTGTTGGCCCGTGCCCATTGATGGACTGAACGTTACGTGACGGGCCAGCTTCATCATAGTCGTGGAAAAAAAGTTCTCGAAAAAACTGACGCCGTTTCTCGCTGGATGTCAAGCAACCATGGGAGAGCCTGGAGAATGGCTTGGGTCAGTCAGCGCAGGGAACCATCAATCTCCAACGCTATCTTCGCGGGAACTACTCTTCTCCCCATCTTCTTTCCATTTGCCAGCCCGCTTTTCCAACTGCCCGAGTTCGCACCGCCGCAACTAATCTATTCAAGGGACCTTGTTCCGCTGCTGTTCGCACCATGGACGTCTCCGAGTAGTATGTATCGTATCCTCTCTCGTCTGTTCCAATCAGCCCTACTTTTCCGTCTCCCGAGCGATGCCATGCTCCCTTGTTATCTCTTTTGGATTGCCATTGGGCTCTCACGGACTCTGGTCGGTTTCCTGTTGTCCCGAAGTGTAGGCTGGACCTACCCGCGCTTGTTCAACCACTGGGCACTCTACGAATCGAGTGGCGGCTATGGACCTCCTCTCGCGGCCTATCTGATTGTCTCCGGAGTACGTCCAGATCTCAATGTGTTACTCACGCATCTCAGAGGGTACAGATGGGAACTGAGCGAGTCACTCGTCTTGTTGGTCGTATGTACGCTTCTTGCTGGGCTAGACCACGCTCCATGGACGTATGGTATAGCCATTGGGCTCGCTATCTTCGCTGTTACCTGTCGCACAGTCTTTGCCGCCTATCTTCCACTTGAGTCCCCCTACTCCCATCTCGGCCCAGATGCGTACCAAAGGTCCCCAAAAAATCGTCTCCGTGCAGACATCCAAACGCCCATCCTGCTTCTCGTTTTAATTTCACTACCCAGCATCGTATCCGGGTTTCTGGCAAGCTCACCCATCTTCCAGATGCCACCCCCATCAAAAGACGGTGCGCCGTTCCTTGAAATCCTCTTCCTTTCGCATCCTAGACCGAATGATACCCCTTCCTCTCCCGACCATCACTCGATTCTCTCCCAGACGATCGCTTCGTACCTGCCCTACGTATCATCTTCCATAGCGCTCTCCGTCTTCACACACGCAAGCGCATCTATACATCCCTCTTTCGCAGACGCACAGCAACGTTTCAAAGATGCACATGTCACGTTTTACGCAGATGGAGATACGCATCCCGACGCGTATGAAGGCCAGTATCTCCACCTCGCAGAGGCTTTCAGGTGGATCGTCGACAAAGATGCGACGAGCCCCGAATGGGTCATGCTCGTCGAGGACGATTTCCCTATCTGCGGCGAATGGGGGTGGCAGGGCGTATCACACGTCATGCAGGAGCTCGAGCGGGGACATCACACCCCTTCTCCCGAAACCACGAAGATGTGGGGCGGGTTCGTGGGTACTGGCGGTAGGTAAGTGATTTCATTCCCATCAGGCTTATCATTCGGAAACCTTGGCGTTGGATCTCACAACTCGACAGCGGTTTGATCATCCACCGTACACTCCTCCCACTTCTCATATATACGCTCCGCCTACACGCCCTTACGAGCTCTCCATTTCTCGCGTTCACGGCTCGTCGTCCCGCGGATATTATCATTCAGGACTGTCTTCTTGGAGTCGATCCGCTATGCCCTACTTCATCACCCTCCAAAGACATTGCTGAGGGTATATGGTTCGCTCGTAGGCAGCCAACTATGGTGATCACGTCGCGCCTTGTCATGGATCACATTGGTGGAGGTGCAAGCACTGCAAAGGGGAGGATATACGACGCGAACAAGTGGAGATGCGGGTGGAGGCATCCGTTTCATGGTCGCCCAGAAGTGCTTGTAGTGCCCGTCTGATGAAATACTCCAAACATCACCTCGTATGTTGTATTCGTTCGTCGTGCTCTCATCCGCTTACATCTATCATGTACATTGCCCGGAACGATGTCCTATCCGAATTCTGTTGTTGCTACATTTGGTTCCATTCATAAATGACGAGTCTGAATCTAGCTTTGAGCCTCGAGTAGGTAGATGAGAGGGCCAAGACCAACGTCATCGCTTTGCATCTTTCCAGTAATCCGCCCCATAGTCCAGGAACAGCTCCTCCCCTGCCTTGATTTTTCGTTCTATAGAACACATCCATATGAAAACATAACACAATCTATCAGCACTCACTCGTGAAAAATCCAATTTGGTGCTCTCCGACGACCAGCTTAGCTTTTCCACCTGCATGTCAGTCATCCTACCATGGGGAATATTATTGGAAGACATACGGCTCGCCACCACATTGTCTCTGCCATTTTCCATGTGGTTTAAAAATCTCGTTGCATTACCAAGGCAGGCTGCATCAAATATTGGCAAGTGAACATCACTATTCCTTCTATCTGGCGTGACTTCAAACAGATAGTTGTGTGAGTTATGTTTGGCAAGTTCACTGTGAGAGGAGAATATGAAGAAATTAAATAAGAAGTAGCGAGATGGGAACACACGCCGCTGGCCCAGCAAGTTGATCATTTAGTATATGGCCCACATAGGCTATTAAATGTCGTGTTCAAATTACAAGACATAGTATGAAAAAACAGTACTTACTGCCAAGGAATGTATTTTTGTTCATACTTTGACATGCAAATGCACCCAAGCCAAACATTCCAGATTTGACCTCAATTGGCTGCCCAACATTGAGTATATTTAATCAAAAGTTGGACCATTCACTATACCTTGCTAACTAGATACTGCATCTTGGTATTGTCACATGGTCTGCCAGTATGACCTGGATAATAAATATGCTTGACTAACAATTGCTTTCATGATTACTTTTTCTTACCTCTATAATTGTTCTCAATCAGCATCTAGGGTGTCATATATTTTCTCACTTACCCAGCACCACAAGTGATACATATACCTGGGATACATTCTCTGTCTTGTTTTGCACAAGGACAGGTTTCAGGTAGGCATCTTCTGTTAGCACAATTGCAGCTTGGCCATTGTCTCTTACCTAAATGGACATGTTCAATAAGAAGTCAAGTTAAAAATCATTGGAAGAATACTCACACTTCACTCCACATCTACACATCAATGAACAGTGCTGTTTTTTAACATAACAAGGGCAATTGTTACTTGTACATGGACCAGGATGAGCACAAGCAGCCACCCTGAAAACATATTAGCATGAAGGAATTATTGTAAAAAAGATCAAACAATATTTCTCACAGCTCACAACTGAAGACAGATGCTTTATCAACTGTATTTCTATTCAGACCACATTCAAAGCTAAATAAAATATTATGTGCTCACGAAATATCAATCTTTCTTTGTTTCTTGTTCCTTGTTGAGGATGGCTGTATTCCCCTTTTGTATCAGCATCTAATAATGAGTTACCTGATGTATGTGGATGGATAGAGGAAAGGATTGTATGATCTGGAAACAGTTGTAATCTTTGTACAAAAACCTGGGAATTCCACCAATATGTCAGCCTATAAAGACTGCAATTTTTATGGGAATATTTTACCTGTTTGCATGGCTTAAGACATATAGTTGCCAGTTGACAGGGAAACAAGTCTGGTGCAATGCCAAGGACAGTTTCTAGTGTGTCCATGGAGCTTGTGTGATGAGACTTGCTAGGAGAAGGAGGTAAAGTTTCCTATTATCCTGATCAAAGGACCCATTATCAACTTTGATGTAGTGGTACTCACCATAAACCTCTCAAAATCCTGTATGTGCCTGAAACAATCTGGACCACATGGAACCCCTTCAGATAATATCATATCCTGTGCAGTCAACTGTGGCTTCTTGGAAGGAATATAGCTGCTGGCATGCATCTGGCCTTTTCATATTTTCCAAATGTAAATTATCCGAAATGATGATACCAACTCACCATGGGTTTCACAAACCGAGTGTAAGCAGTGTATGCTTGGACAGAAAGTCCTCAGATTAGACATCAACCTTTGTCTTAGGTCGTCTGGTTCAGGTGTGTAGACAGGTAGCTGTTCCTCTTGGATGGCCTGGGACCTGAAGGCACCTGGCCAATGAAGCACATCTCTGATGAAATCATCACGAGTGATTCTGGAAGAAATTCTGGTGTAGGTACAAGAACTAACCTCTGGGACTGCTCCCATAGCAATCCTGTATTGTGTGAGAGACGGAATTCCTTGAACATTGTCATGCGGTCGATATCTTGTGTATCGATATTGTGCGTGACATGTAGTCTTCTGACGGTCTCTATCTGGATCATCTCCACTACCGCACCCAAGAGATTCTCACTCGTGGCCACGAGCGCAAAACACGAAGCCAACTCACCATCAGGGTCAACCGGGGTTTCCCACTCCAAAAGCTCAAACATGGCTTGATATTCTCGAGCTGGAAATTCGTCGTCGTCGGCGTAGGGTAAAAAGTGTAGGGTATGCTCGTTAGCGACATCCACGAGGACGCTTCTGGATATCGGGGGACATGATTCGTATGGTGGGTGAGACGGGAATGCGTCGATGGTGATGACGGGTATCGATACGTCCGTCGTCCTCCCATGGGCACCGCGGTGTGTGCCGGAGGCGAAGTGGGTGACGGACATCGCTACGGTGTCCGTCTCGTCTGCCATCCCTCCCGGTATCTCATCCTGCACGTCGTCGAGGAGTCGCGTCACCATTGCCTTGGCGACACGAGCGATTTCCCGTTTGGAAGCGAGGATCGACTGGGTGACGGTCCCGAGGATCTCTGAGCAATAGCCAGGCTCCCAGTCGTAGAATTCGTTCCAGACCTCTTTGTAGACGGACCGCCCGATTTCTTTGAGTTGGGAGAAAGATCGGGAGGAGGGATCTTCGAAGAGGGGTGCGAAACTTGGGGTGGGTGTCGCCGAGGTTGGGGAATCTGGTTCGGTGCGGTCGATGAATGCGAAGAGATCCATTACTAGTGGGTTGGTTTCGAGGGGTGCGATGCTAGGTGAAGCGGGGGCGATGAGCTGGGAGACACTCGAATGCGTGGCTTCGAACGGAAGCCTGCTGAAAGCAAGTTCAACTGGTTGAGCGTCGAGCAATGATATTCACGTACCTACTGGTTGACGCAGAGAACAGGTTAGGTCAGAGTGCAAAGTCCACCAACTTGGAGATATTCGCGATCGCAAAGTACTCGAGAAGTCTAGGAATACTTGACCTTTATGGTCACAAGAAACGGCGGGTATATTAGGCTCGGTGTGGAGGTACGGACAGGAGTGGCGCGGTGGCTTTCATTCGTAAACACCCGCGGAAGCAAAATTTACACCTGGTCGATCGTTTCGCATTAATGGGTGTATCGAGTGTATCATCTACGCACACCAGTACTGGTGCTAGTCGCAGCTTGTCTCACCCCGCCCTTCTTCCTTCTGCTTCGCGTCTTTGACAACCATATGCCCACCACGCTTTCCAAACCGACTGTCCCTCATCTCCCTGACCCTCCTGATACCCGCATGAATGTCCTCCTCCGTAGGCGCCTTCTTCTCGCCTATCCATTCGCGAATCCACGCGCGCAAGGCACCATACTCCGTCCTCGGCGGTACATCTGTATGTTCGGTCGTCTTTGCCTCCGCGTCTGGGACCCACGCGCCTGTGCTCCCACTCCTACTCGCATTCGTCAGTATCGTCCTCTCCGATCCCGTTCCGCGTCCCCACCCCACCCACCCATCCTCAAACACCGGCCCCCGCAACCCAATCTCCATCCAAAATACGAGCGCAACCGCGAGCGTCTCCGTCTTGGGCACCACACCTAGCGCCCGCATCCACACGAGCACCTCCGGAATCTCGTCCGCGCGCGACGAAAGCCCGAGGAGGGAGATGTACGCAGCGAACGTGCTTTCCGAGGGGATCACCGTCGGGAGTGGAGGGCCCATTTGATCGTCGTCGACATCGGATCGCGCCATCGTCGGTCGCTCCGTACCGAGAGACGTCGGATGAGGGGGGAGGAAATGGTTCGGACGGCCTGCAAAAACCCTAGCTAGTTCTTGAAAAATGCTCTCGCCGCCCTTGGTCCGTGCACTTGTCACCCCACCTCCAAAGGATCCGGTTGCACGTCGTAGTGCTGGCCAATTCCCAAAGATCATTCCCCTGAATATGGACCTTGCGACTTCCGTGGAGCGACGGTTTGCCCAAATGCCTACAACGGATGGGGGAGTTGGTGTTTGGAGGAGGGCGTGGAGGCGAGCAGCAAGCGTTTCGCGAGACAGGGAGAAACCATCAGCCCCAGTGTCTACGCAGGTCTGCATTGTGCTCTTGGGGCTAAGATCGGAAGCAGATGTATCGTTCCCGGTCTCGCAGTCCTGGTTTTCTGAGAGCTCTATAGTCTTGTATGAGATCATCGTTGGGGCGACAGGTCCACTTTCCCTTTTGAATAGCTTGTTGTCAGCGATGTACCAACTCATAGCTCCCTTCAAGCTCTCTCCGTCCATATTTGAAGCCTGCATCGCTGCCTTGAGCAATATGCGAAGCATCAAGTTAGTGGGGGGGACGAAATACAGAGACGTCAGATGCGTCCAGATGTAAAAGATAGCATCTGGACGGCGGATGCGAAGGAGAGCAGTAAAAAGGGCATGGACCGGGTGAACTTTGAGGTAGGGGGAGGCTGGGGGTCGGGTGGGCTTGGATCCGGAGGATGCGTTTGGTGTTAGAGACGATGCTGTAACTCCTTCAATGTCCCTCTTGACGGCCTCGTCGAGTAGATACAAGGCCTCCTCGGTACGTCCGCTCTGAACGAGCACATCAATACCCACACAGAGCGCCTTTCTATCTATCCTCATCTCATTTTCCTCGTTGTCCTTGCCCTGTGCGCTGACCACCTCCCCGACGAACTCGTCCCATAGCTTCTGTGCGTCTTCCAAAGCGCTCCTCCATAGCAAGCCCTGTATGACCACCGTATAGGTAGCCCTCGTCGGCTTGTATGCATTGGTCCCTCCCTTTGTTGCCTTGAATAGCTCAAGCAAGGAGCTGGCAGAGAGTGCGCGGTCATGAGCGCCAGCATAGAGAGCTGTGGTCCAATCATAGATATCTATATTTGACTTGTTGGCTGCATCAGGGGGAGAGGCAGGCAGAGAAGGAGAGGGAGACTGGCGAGATTTGGTGAGATCAAGCTTGAGCAGATGGTGGAAGTATCGGAAAGCTGACTGACGGTCATCTCGCATGGCACGGAGGTAGTGAGTATTGGCCTTGTGAGCTGTCCCTTGAACGTGTTCGTTACCTGCGTTGCCATCGATCAGGTTGTCCTCAGTGGTATAAGGCGGGGTGGTGCCATTTTCTAGACACTGCTTCCTGATGGTGTGCAGATAATACGCACTTGGTTGCACCTTCCCTAACGATGCATATGCTCTCAGCCATGCCTCCGACTTTTCCTGTTTCTCGGCTGGTCTCGGAGGGGAGGAACCGCGGCGGCGAAAATAATCCAACAACTGCGGCGAGCGGAAACTGTCCCTGATCAGTACCCTTTCGGTGTTTGACCAGAGGGTTAGACCTCTGTTTTCCATCTCTTTCAAGACATCGACCGCTATGTTGGCGGCTACTCGTGATCTATCGAAGAGGGAGATGGCCTGAAGGAGCGTGTTGAAGTGAAATGATTCGTATGTATGCGAGTGCGGAGGAAGGTCGATGAGGTGTGATGTCAGTGGACGAAGCAGAGATACGAGTGAGAAATAGGCGAGAGAGTGAGCTGTGAGGATGAACAGAGGGAAGACGTGAAACTTGTTTATAGGTGGACGAGGGGGGGAGGGGGATGTGAGAGGGAGAGCAAGGTCATACAAGGCTGACTGAGCATCGCTGGGGGATCTGATTTTGTTCGATGCGAGAGCGAGGACAACCCACGATGGTGTATGGTGCGAGGGGTACTTGACATAAGTTTGCTGTAGAAAGTCAAGAGCACGCCCAAAAGTGGGAGAGTACACAATGTGGGACCACTGCGTCCACTCATCGGATAATATACCACAGCGCTTGAGGACATCTCGCAGGGCCGGGTCATGGGGGTCGGCATAACGGAGGAGGGGAACGAGCTCCCATGTGGGATCCTTTGTGACCCTGTGGGAAAATTTGGAGAACCCGAGGGTGCGCTGTTCGAGGGGCGCAACAGTAAGCAACGACGAGACGTGTCGACTGTGGACAACAATGAGCTGGATGCGAGGACATTGACGCGCCCGACGAGACAGACTCTGCATAAGCTGTAGTGCGTCAGTCGGCAGATAACAGTGGAAGAAGAGACCTACAGTGGCCGTCACTGTGGTGTACAGCGCGCAAAGACGACTGGAGGACGGCGAAATTTAAGCGTGCTCGGCGTCGAGGACGGTGAGGACGCGTTTCAGCGCCACAACGACAACACGACCAAGCAAAGACGGCATTCATGCTCCGCTGTTTTCGCTGTTGGTGTTCTTTGCTCCCAACCACATCCTCCACACTCACGGACACCGGAAGAAAAAGCCCTTAAAAAAGACTAGAAATGCCGCGCATCCTATTCGTCAGCGGTTTCCATCCGTCCACGCGCGCACGCGATCTTGCCTACGAGTTCGAGCGGTATGTGTAATTTTATTACTTTTTTTTTTCCCGCAATTTTTCATGGAGTCGGACTTGCCGGACAGCTATGGCCCTCTTGTACGATGCGACGTACCGGCACCACGCAACCCGCACGCCAGTTCTAACCCGTAAGTGTTTCCCACAAATTGTTTCAACCCCTTGCCCTATCCAGTCGACGCGTGCGTTCCACGGACGAGGCCTCGCGGTGCCTCCGTCGTCACAACACGATACGAACGCGAGCGAGCGAGACCTGACTTTGAGAATGTGACTTCGTCGATTCCGATCCTCATCTCACGGGTTCATCGTCGTCGCTCCTGCCTCACCGTTCGCGATACTTGCGAGTTGCGCGGAGAAAACGTGTCTTCGGCTTACAGATTCCGTTTCATCATTACGTCCCGATTTATCGCTCTTTCGAATCTTACAAACCATCTTCGAACGATCGCTCAATCTCGCGTCTCGTAGCTATGCATTCGTCGAGTTTCGCAGCCAACGTGATGCGGAGGACGCTTACTACGACATGTCAGTCTCCTCTTTTATACATCGTCACTTGCTTACCCGACTACGTTACAAAGGCACGGAAGATACTTCGAAGGTTCGCGGTTGAGCATCCAGGTCAGTCTGTCGCTTTGAAAATTTATCTTCCTCTTTGCTCATTTCGTTCTAGT
This sequence comes from Boletus piedmontensis, assembly GCA_038092855.1. Taxonomy (NCBI): domain Eukaryota; kingdom Fungi; phylum Basidiomycota; class Agaricomycetes; order Boletales; family Boletaceae; genus Boletus; species Boletus piedmontensis. The sequence continues at coordinate 11,786 of JBBPRD010000409.1, forward strand.
GGGCCAAAAACCCACCCTCTTCGGTCTGGCGCTATGACAGGCGTTCTCCCCCTGCCTACCGTTCTGGCGGCGGACGCGACCGTTCTCGTAGCCCCCGTCGCCGTCCCGAGCCTCGTGACGAACGCGATTACCGTAGCAACGGCGTCGACAGGGAAAGGGATTTGCCAGATAGAGATCGTGAAACCAGAGATGTGAGGGATAGGAGGAGACGCAGCAGGTCTCCCGACAGGAGGCGGAGCCCTTCACCTATTGATAGGAGAAGGGGTGATGATAGAGACCGGGGTGCGAGGACCCCTCCCATGGAGGATGTCAAGAAAGATCTCGATGATCGAGAAAGGGACAGGGCTCCCGCTCAGACTCCCCCGTACGATCATTGAGCTTTGGACAGGGAGCATCCCAGTGAGGTATGACGTCGGTTAGTATTCAGAGTTGTTCCTTTGAAAAGTTTTGTTTTCTTGTTTCGAGAGTTTGACGTTGTCATGCACGATTGTCTCTGTCGTGTAGTACATACCTTAACCCTGAATGCTATGAAACCGTTTATTGCCCCTTGACACAGCAAAGTGACAACAGCACTGCTTAGTCTAATTCCAAACAAATATTAGGTGATGGTACATTCCACCTTGTCTTCCGACACCCATCATGCAGCCTACACGGCGAGTGCCAACCATTGACGACCTCAAGGTATGCGACCCTCGCGAGCACAGCGAACGTTGACCAACTCGATGACCAGGTCAAGCTCTGCTACATTTGTCGAGAGGAAGAGCGGCACGACGGTACATCGTTTGAGGTTAAATTATACCACGTCAATTCACAACGTCATCCACAGCTCCAGGAACACCTCCGCGCGCATGGACGCATCCATGCACCTGCACACTCATCGCTCACGAATCCTGTCTCCTTCGCTGGATCCAGTCCTCCCAGTCCACTCGTTCGCGCGCTTCAAACGCTCTCAAATGCCCCCAATGTGGCACCGCCTACGAATTGACGAGTTCCAATCCGCGATTACTCCGTTCGTTGAATATGGGAAACAAGGCGTTGTCTTTGATCGGGAGAGTCGTCAGCGTGGGGACCTTGACCGTCATTATCTTCAGTCTCGGCACTGGTGCGTGGTCCAGTCCAATCGCGGGGTATCGCTCATATCGATGTTTTTCACTCAGGGCTGTATATACTAAGCACTGCGTACGGGGCCTATGCTATTCGTGAATTCCTCGGAGCAGAGTGAGCGTTACATTTTCTGTCTAGATTCTAGTCGCTGCTCTGACGCTGCCTGTGACCAGAATGTTTGATATCCTTTTGACGGACGATCCATCCAACTGGCCCTGGCATAGTTTCATCAACCTCCCTCTGATCCCTCTCGCCCTCATCTTCTCCCGACTCCCCCTCAAATCCAACGTCACCCCCCTCATTCCATTGTTGCTTGCATGGCCGACGAGTACGCCAGTAGTGGGAGATGGTTTGAACAAAATCGGGACTACGTCAAGTGCCGGCAGTTCTTCGCCCATCGGACAGTCTGGGAAAGACTTGTTCCCTCTCCTCCCGCATTGGCCACCACCCCCTTTTATTCTCGGCTTGTTCATCTTTCCAATCGTTCGGGAGGGCTACAAACGGTTGTTTTCACAGTTTTCAAAATGGATCCTCATTTCGACGTCTGGGAACGGTGGTGGAGAGCACGATCAGGTTCAGAGAGGAGAGCGCGATATGCAGCGGGTTTTGATGGGTGCTGTAGTCGATGATGAGCCGTTTCTGAGGATCCGAGTGAATGCACATCTTGACGAGGAAGATGGTCCTGCCCCTCCAGGCGACCTCCCGGTCGGGCGCGCGGACCGTGGTCCAAGACAAGGCGACAACGGGAATGGCGCCCATGACGGCGATCTGAACGACGACGACGACGGCCCCGCGGATG
>JBBPRD010000410.1:0-13681 GCA_038092855.1 Boletus piedmontensis
GGTGGGGTCCGTCGATGGCTAGTCCTTGTTGACCCCGGAATAGGGTTCAGCAAGCCCGTGGAGGGACAGTTGGCGCTGATGCGCGACTTGGGCCAAGTGACAGCGAACGAATCTGGGAATGTACTGGCGGGGTATCCGTTACTGGTTGGGGCGTCCAAGAAATCGGTGTTGGGGGCGGTGTTGGCGGAGCCAGATGTAGAGGGGACTTACAAGGGGCGGAAGACAAGTGCGCAGGAAAGGGGATGGGCCACCGCGGCGGCTGTGGCGTGTGCTGTTCAACAAGGCGCGAGCGTGGTTCGGGTCCATGATGTGGCAGAGATGCGAGATGTCGTTGCCGTCGCTTCCGCGATTTGGAGTCGATAACACCACGAGCCCGCTCTCTCCGGTTGCAGTGGCATTGTGTTCAATGTGTCGCCACTATGTTGCCGAAGACCATCCCAATGACTCCTACGACTTTGATGACACAATCGGTATGCGTCGCATTCCGGCGGATGCATACCTGCAGTTCCAGAACATGCGTTTCTTGGCATGGCCTCTTGGGGGTCCTCTTTTCTTGCTTTTCTTGCTTTGGCACGAGAGATTCGTGAACTATACGGCTATGTTCTTTGAGCGCGAGCTTGATCCGGGAGACAACCAACGAGTTTTTATGCTCGACACAATCACACCCAAGATCGAAGCTCAATATCAATATCAATGTCAGTGCTGGTTGCTACACCTCCAGCCGTAACGCCCCGCAATGCCAGCGGTTGCTAAAACTAGCAACTGTAACGTGTAACGGGGGTCCGGTTGCTAACTCTGGAGTCAGGAGTACCTGTAATGCTCCAAAACCCGGTCGCATCCATACAGAAAGGTACAGAATTGGGAATAAGGGAACGTGGTACGCGGGTTGACTTTACGCATTGCGGGTAAACCGAAACATCCGATTTTTCCTTGACACCTCGACACTGACGACTGTGTACCATTAGTGAAAATGTCATCGACGAAGACAGGTGCGTAGCGTTTCTGAGGAGATTGAATTTGCAATGCTCACAATTCAATAAGACGGTACAGTAGTGTTTGACACCGGCCACACTGACTGGGTGTGGGCGGTTGCATTCCAGTCTGATGGAGAGCATTGTTTGAGTGGGAGTAACGATGGAATTCGACGTTGGCGACTTGCAGACAGCCAAGAGGTGGGGAAGCAAACGGGGATGGACTTGTGCGACTTGTGCGCCATCTCTGTGTCGAAAGATCAGCGGTGGATTGTGTGTGGGACCACAAGGGGTGCAAGCGTGTGGGATGCAGAGTTGCATGAGAAGGCCATCGAGGTGGAGGGCAGAGACGCGGTGACTGCGGTCGACACCTCCTCTGATTTGACCAGATTTGCCACCGGAACTTCAAGCAACACAGCGAGCATTTGGGACATAACAACCGGGGAGAAACTCGTTGGCCCACTCCAGCATGAGAATGATCTCACTGGAATCAGATTCTCGCCGAATGGCGAGCACATCGCCACCTCCTACTACGGAGGCCCAATCCACATTTTCAACAGTCGGAACGGTGACGAGCTGATCACCATCAAGACAGTTGTCACACCCTCAACACCGAGCATCACTCCGCTTCCATGGTTGAACGACGGCCAAATCTTCGCTGCGTCCAATGACAACCTTTACATCACGTTCCGTTGTGTTCCTGGACACATCGACACTGACTCGCATAGGCCCTGGAATCGAGGACAGTGGGATACGGTCGATTGCCATCTCCGCAGACAATGGCTATCTTGCTACGGGACGAGATGACAAAAAAGTTGTTATTCACAATCTTCGTGATATCCTTCCCGATTCATTCTATGTAGGTATCTGTGCCCCCATGTTGAAGGAGTCGTGCACTATCCAATGCTGACACGCCACGTTAGGCACCTACTCGCGAGGAACAACAAGACAGGCAACCTTTGACCTCCGAAGACGACGATGAGAAACCATCCGAGTCTGATCCAGTAGAGGTTTGTCATTCTGTTACCGAAAGAGTTGTACTGACCCTTCTAATGTGTATGTACAACAGAAAGGTGCTGGAAAATCCAGTCCAGTCCAGGCCCGCAGTGAAGTTGGTGACGGTAATGGCCTCGACGTATGAATATGTCCTTTTTGCTTCGAACCGAGTTCTCATGATGGCATAGGTCGACGTGCTGTTCAGCACGTCCGGACCCCAGTTCGACTTTGACGAGGTTGGTGATAATTACGTCCTCTCATTTTCATGTTGATGTTATCGCAGCCACCCTCACCAGCAATGTCCACTCATGGTCGTGATGACGAGGCACCACCAGTCAACACATCCCACGCCTTGTCAGCATCCTCCCCTCGAGATTTACGTCGAGAAGAATGTATCGATACTGCCGGATCATCGAGGCGCCGATCGATATTTAAAAAATGGTTGTGGAGGATGAATGAAAATGACTCAGCATTGGGTGGCCCCGATCGACCCTCTAGAAATTTGCGTCAGCCTATCGGTATTCAACCTCGTTCCCAGTCGCCAGCGAGAGTAAATGCTACCAATGAGGGCTTTTCGACGATGGTTCCAGGACAACGTGTGCGCGTGAGTGCTCCTCATAAACGAACGGATGGGACATGTCTAATACGTGATCTTAGCGAGTGGTCGCGAAACCCGTTGTAAATCGACAGGTTCGTTGTTCGTCGAGTTTGCTCTCAGTCACTCATCATACATTGCAGCCTAAATCGCGTGCCAAGCCTGCTGTTCCCAAGCACCCGAATAAGGATACCTCGCGCCCCGGGGAGGATCCTGCAGATCCACAGACAGGGAGCACTGTATGTCCTTATCTGGTGATCGTAGACCTCGTTAGGACAGCTCATTTTCTGTTAGACGCAACAAGTGAATGCTGCATCTCATCCATCTGGCGTGAGGGTCCATCTAATGGTGCGCATGTTTTCCTTTTACTTACATTGCTTGACTCTCGGCGGGCAGCGAGAGTCAAACGATGCTGTCCTTTCATTCAGGTTCCCCGTATGGATGTGTTTTTGCTCGGGTGCAGAAGATGGGACTCATTGATCAATGTGATTCAATACAATACATGTAGATACCCGTGATACTCGGTCATAAGTATGTGGACATGACCTAAGCGTTCTGTCGCAAGCTCGTCGAGGAGCCGATGATTTCAGGGGGTATAAGTACGGGAAGGAGAGCTCGAAGCCAGCCTTGCGTGGTGTACGATATATCTCGTACACTATGCGAGGCAAAGTCATTCAGGAGAGAACGCCGGATGCCATACCATGATTGCACCATGATCACGAGAGGTATTGATGTGACGAACGACTCAGAACCATCACCGTCGGTCATATAGACGACTGTGTCAAGAGTCTCGATTGTTTTCAGAGTGGCGACACTGGATGAAGAAGTCATCGCCAGCAATACGTCGTTCGTCTCCTATCTTAAGAAAAACATTCATGTTGATTATGAGCCATGTTGTTCTCTTCGGGAACGTGGTGGAAGTACGCGCGGTGTGGCGCGAGTTATGGTGTGATGCGGATTGTATAGTACCCCTCGTGAATCAGTCCGACATGACGAGCAATTGCAGACTGCCCTTGGAAGAGACGAAAGGTTTTGCCAGTGCTAACTGTAACATTGCCTAGTCGTGGCAACGAGGTCAACTGGCTGGGATGAGAGCAGGAATAAGCGCCAAGGACACGAGGCACACATTGAGAATAAGGAAATATGCTGACGACGGGTTGACCTTTCGCATCACGGGTAAACCGAAACACCCTTTTCCTCGAAAATTCAATAGACAATTGTGTACTATTGGTGAAGATGTCGTCGACAAGGATCGGTGCGTAGCATTTCTGAGGAGCGATGTTTGCCAACACTCACAATTGAGTAAAACGATACAATAGCGCTCGATACAGGTCACACTGATTGGGTGTGGGCGGTCGCATTCCAGCTTGATGGAGAGCATTGGTTGAGTGGGAGTAACGATGGAATTCGACGTTGGCGACTTGCAGACAGTCGAGAGGTGGGGAAGCAAACGGGAATGGACCTGTGCGCCATCTCTGTGTCGAAGAATCACCCGGAGTGGATTGTGTGTGGGACTACAAAGGGTGCAAGCGTGTGGGATGCAGAGTTGCATGAGAAGGCCATCGAGGTGGAGGGCGGAAACTACGTGATTGCGGTAGACGTCTCCTCTGATTCGACCACGTTTGCGACCGGGGTTACAAACAAGACAGCAAACATCTGGGACATAAAGACCGGGAAGAGACTCGTTGGCCCACTCCAGCAGGAGAATGATCTCACTGGAATCAGATTCTCGCCGAATGGCGAGCACATCGCCACCGCCTGCTATGGAGGCCCAATCCGCATTTTCAACAGTCGGAACGGTGACGAGCTGATCACCATCAAGACTGTCACACCCTCAACACCGATCATCACTCCGCTTGCATGGTTGAACGACGGCCAAATCTTCGCTGCGTCCAATGACAATAAAGTCAAGTTATTCAATGTCTCTACAGGATTCCAGCTCGGCGAATCACAGAGTCTCGGTGACAGAGGTGTCAAATCTATTGCTCTGGCTGCCAATGGAAAATTCATCGCTACCTTTACATCGTATTCCATTTTGTTCCTGGACACATCGATGCTAACTCGCATAGGCCCTGGAATCGAGGACAGTGAGATACGGTCGATTGCCATCTCCACAGACGGTGGCTATCTTGTTACAGGACGACATGACAAAAAAGTTGTTATTCACAATCTTCGTAGCAGCCTTCCCGACTCATTCTATGTAGGTATCTGTGCCCACATCGAAGGAGTCATGCACCGTCCAATGCTGACACGCTACGTTAGGCACCTACTCGCGGCGAACAACAAGAGAGGCAATCTTTGACCTCGGAAGACCCCACCGAGAAACGACCTGACTCCAATCCAGTAGAAGTTGGTCGCTCTGTTACCGAAAGAGTCGCACTGACCCTTCTAATGTATATGTACAACAGGAAGGTGCTGGGAAATCTAGTCAAGACCAGACTCGCAGCAAAGTTGGTGACGGTGACGGCCTTGATGTACGAGCTTGTCATTTTTGCTTCGAACCGAGTTGTCATGACGGCATAGGTCGACGTGCTGACCAGTACGCCCGGTGCTCAGTTCGACTTTGATGAGGCTGGTGATAATTACGTCTTCCTCTTATTCCCATGTTGATGCTGCCACAGCCACCATCACCTGCAATGTCCATTCATGCTCGTGACAACGAAGCACCACCAGTTGACACGTCCCATGCCTTGTCAGCGTCCTCTCCTCGAGATCCACATCGAGGGGGAAATATCGACGCTACCGGGTCATCGAAGCGCCGATCGATATTTAAAAAGTGGCTACGGAGGATGAATAAAAATGACCCAGCATCGCGTGGTCCCGATCCACCCTCTAGAAATTTGCGTCAGCCTTCCGGTGTTCAATCTCGTTCCCAGTCGCCAGCGAGAGTAAATGCTACAAATGAGGGCTTTTCGACGATGGTTCCAGGACAACGTGTGCGCGTGAGTGCTCCTCATAAACGAACGGATTGGACGCGTCTGATACATCATCTTAGCGGGTGGTCGCGAAACCCGTTGTAAAACGACAGGTCCGTTGTTCGTTGAGTTTACTCTCAGTCGCTCATCACACATTGCAGCCTAAATCGTCTACCAAGTCTGCTGTTCCCAAGCATCCTAACAAGGACACCTTGCGCCCCGGGGAGAGTCCTGCAGATCCACAGACAGGGAGCAGTGTATGTCCTTATCTGGTGATCGTAGACCTCGTTCTAACAGGACAGCTCATTTTCTGTTAGACGCAACAAGCGAACGATGCATCTCATCCATCCGGCGTGAGGGTCCATCTAACAGTGCGCATGTTTTCTTTTTACTTATGTTGCTTGACTCTCAACGGATCACGTCAGCGAGAATCAAACGATGCTGTCCTTTCATTCAGGTTCCCCGTATGGATGTGTTTTTGCTCGGGTGCAGAAGATGGGACCCATTGATCAATGTGATTCAATGCAATACATGTAGATACCCATGATGCCCGGTTGTGAGTACGTGTACATGACCTAAACGTTCTGTCGCAAGCTCGTCGAGGAGCCGACGATTTCAGGGGGTATAAGTACGGGAAGGAGAGCTCGAAGCCAGCCTTGCGTGGTGTACGATATATCTCGTACACTATGCGAGGCAAAAGTCATTCAGGAGAGAACGCCGGAAACCGTACCATGATCGCACCGTGATCCCGAGAAGTGTTGATATGACGAACGACTCAGAACTATCGCCGTCGGTCATATAGACGACTGTGTCAAGAGTCTCGATTGTTTTCAGAGTGGCGATGTTGGATGAAGAAGTCATCGCCAGCAGTGCGTCATGCGCGACGTCTCGTACGCTATGCGAGGTTAACGTCTCTCTTGGCCAAGGAAAGCACGACCACATTTGCAGGATCCACTTCCAACACCTCAGTATAACACCTAACACCTAAGAGAAATCGCCGGCGATTCTGTCGCTTACATATGGACGCTGGTGATACAATTCGCCTGTGATGAACTAGGGACCTTGTCGTTCCGCATACAAATTAAGGCATCGTTAGGACCAATGATGCCGTATGGGGAGCGGAACCATTCGAGACCCAGAGGGACATGTAGAAAGCGCGAGAACGCGCAGCCTGCCCATACATATGAGTGTAACGTGGTCCGGGTGAGTGCGCAGACATACATATGTCTCCCAGTTTATGGAAAATGTTTATTTGGAGCATGGGCAAGCCCTCTTCGAGAACTTGCTGGGGTGCACGTATATTCTATGTGCGGTGTGTCGCGAGTTGGTCTAATGCAGGTTGTATGTTCGTGGACGGAGTCCTGCAGCCGAGACATGACGAACAAACGCAGACCGCCCTTGGAAAAGATGGAAGGTTTCGCCAATGTCGACTGCTTGCCTGGTTGTTGCAACGAGGTCAACTGGCGGCGATCCGAGTAAGAATAAGCGCCAGGGGCACGAGGCGCGTATTGAGAATAAGGAAACATGCTTATGGGGATCAACTTTGCGCATTGCGAGTAACCAAAACACCTTTCTCCTTGACACTTCAACACCGACGACTGTGCACAATTACTGAAGATGGCGTCGACAAATACCAGTGCGTAGCAGCTCTGAGGAGTGATTCGCGGTGCTCACAATTCAGCAAGACCCTACAATAGTGCTTGACACCGGCCGTTCTGACAAGGTGTGGGCAGTCGCATTCCAGCCTGACGGGATGCACCTCTTAGGCGGGAGTGTTGACGGAATTCGACGATGGCGACTTACAGATGGTCAAGAGGTGGGGAAGCAAATGGGAATGAACATGAACGCTATTTCTGTGTCGAGGAATCACCAGTGGATTTTGTGTGGGACTACAAGTGGCGCAAGCGTGTGGGATGCAGAGTTGCAAAAGAAGGCCATCGACGTGGAAGGGTCAAACGCGGTATATACGGTCGACGTCTCCCATGATTCGACTAGGGTTGCGACTGGGACTACAAAGAACACAGCCAGCATCTGGGACATTAAGACCGGGGAGAGGCTCGTGGGCCCGCTCAAACATAAACATAATCTCACCGGAATTCAGTTCTCCCCGAATGGCGAGCACATCGCCACCTCCGACCACGAAGGCCCAATCCGCATTTTCGACAGTCGCAACGGTGACGAGGTCATCACGATCAAGATCGTTACACCCTCATATTGGTTCATCACTCCGCTTGCATGGTCAAACAACGACCAAATCTTCGCTGCATCTGATGACAATAAAATCAAGTTATTCAATACCTCCACAGGGTCTCAGCTTGCAGAATCACATATTCTAGGTGACAGTGATGTCAAATCTATCGCTCTAGCTGCCAACGGAAGATTTATCGTTGCTTTCGCATCGCACTCCATCTTCTTCCTGGACACATCAACCCTGACTCGCATTGACCCTGGAATTGAGGACAGTAATGAGATACAGTCGACTGTCATTTCTGCAGATAATAACTATCTTGCAACTGGACGATATGACGGGAAAATTGTTGTTCGAAATCTCAGCAGTATTCTTCCCGAGTCGTATGGTCCATTCAATGTAAGTATTTGTGCGGACATGTCGGAGAAGTTCCACGCCATCTCTCATGCTAACACCCTGCGTTAGGCATCTACTCGCGAGGAACAACAAGACAAGCGGCCTCCGACCTCAGAAGACGATGACAAGAAACCATCCGAGTCTGATTCAGTAGAGGTTTGTCATTCTGTTACCGAAAGAGTTGCACTGACCCTTCTAATGTGTATGTACAACAGGAGGGTGCTGCTGGAAAATCCAGTCCAATCCAGTCGGAGACCCGCAGTGAAGTTGGTGACGGTGATGGCCTCGACGTATGAGTTTGTCCTTTTTGCTTCAAACCGAGTTCTCATGACGGCATAGGTCGACGTGCTGTCCAACACGCCCGGTGCTCAGTTCGACTTTGACGAGGTTAGTGATCACTGCATTCTCCTCTTATTTCCATATTGACGCTGTCGCAGCCACCATCACCAACAATATCCATTCATGGTCGTGATGACGAAGCACCACCAGTCGACGTGTCCCACGCTTTGTCAACATCCTCTCCTCGAGATCCGCATCGAGAGGGAAATATTGATACTGCCGGGTCATCGAAGCGCCGATCGATATTTAAAAAGTGGCTACGGAGGATGAATAAAAATGACCCAACATTGCATGGCCCCGATCGACCATCTAGAAATTTGTGTCAGCCTTCCGGTGTTCAATCTCGTTCCCAGTCGCCGACGGGAGCAAATGCTACACATGAGGGTCCTTCGACGATGGTTCCAGGACAACGTGTGCGCGTGAGTGCTCTTCATAAACGAACAGATGGGACGCGTCTGATACATCATCTTAGCGAGTGGTCGCGAAACCCGTTGTAAAACGACAGGTTCGTTGTTCGTCGAGTTTGCTCTCAGTCACTCATCACACATTGCAGCCTAAATCGCGTGCCAAGCCTGCTGTTCCCAAGCATCCGAACAAGGATACCTCGCGCCCCGGGGGTGCTGCAGATCCACAGGCAGGGAGCACTGTATGTCCTTCTGTGGTGATCGTAGACCTCGTCAGGACAGCTCATCTTCTGTTAGACGCAACAAGTGAACGATCCATCCGAACCATCGGCCGGGATGGTCCATCTAACAGTGCGCTTGTTTACCTTCAACTTACATTGTGAGACTCACCCTGGATCAGCATCAGCGACAGTCAGGCAAGGCTGTCCTTGCGATCGCGTTTCCCGCGTGGATGTGTTGTTACTCAGGTACAGAAGATGGGACGCATTGATTCAGCTGATTTAATACCATACATGTACATGCCATATTTACTAGATCGTGAGTGTGTGGACATGGACCATGCAATTCTTAATCTTCGTGTCGTCTCACAGCACCATCACACGTCCTGAAACGTTCACTCATGAATGGGGCTTACCACGCTACTCATTCAGTGGTCACCAAGAAAGCCTGTATACACACCGGCTTGGGAATTCATTCGAGCTGGTGCAAACTGAAGAACGTTAACTAAGACGAAGGTTCATGTCAGGATGGGGTGTCGCGTTCCATTGCCTGTCCGTCACGGATCTAAGTAGTTCTTGGTGGGAAGCCCCAAACCTAAGATGACCGCTTCTTGAACAGGACCTGGTAGTAGGCGACCGGGTCTACTTATTTTCCAGGGACATTATCCACACCAGATTGAGCAATGTTGTCTCGGTCAAGAAAAGTATAGCGAGGTATGCACGGGCTTGACATCCTACCATGCATCCGGGGTGATTGTAAGGGATGTCAAATCAATGAGCAGGTCGGGATCATCACTGTCGCATCATATCAACCACAGTGAGGAATATCCTGATCAAGGGCTCGAGGTAGTCAGCCGTCGAGGCCGCTGGGAGCAAGAGGACATACATTAGTGATTATATAGAATATTCTGTCGACGGTCCTGGTCGACGGCACGATAGGCGGAAGTGCGTTGGTTACTCGTCGTGTAAATGCCTGCCGGCTCAAGCGAGCCTTCGAAGTACTAGCAAGAGTTGTCGACCTTGCCCGTTCGTCGAAATAGATATGCAGTACTTCCATACTGCGTTGGGTAGCAACAGAACACATCAGACGATCTCACGTACCCGATCACATGGATGCACATACCACTCTCGTACGATGCGTTTCTGGCAGCCCACTATGGTGCTTCAGAGCATTCTCTGTATTTTTCTCCCCTTCCGTGCGGATGATAATTCAACCATGGCGAATCCTTAAAGCTGTCATTAGGCACCGGAAGTCATTGCTAGCGTTAACGACGCTATGTGCGAGCGCAACCATTCCGGCCCCGGAGAGATACATAAGCATAAGAGCGTCAAGCCTACCCATATATATAAGTGTGACGTGGTGGTCCGAATGGATGCGCAGACATACATTCGTCTCCCATCTTATGAAAACATTCATTTCAAGTATGAGCACGCCCCCTTCGAGAGCGTGCTGGGGTGCACACGTACTAGTAGTCTGTGCGCACTGTGGCGCGAGTTGGTCTGATGTAGATTGTATACTCATCGTGACCGAGTCCCACAGCCAGGACATGACGAGCGATTGCGCATTGCCCTTGGAAGAGACGAAATATTTTGCCAGTGCTGACTCTTTGCTTAGTCGTGGTCACAAAGTCAACTGTGGTTGGGATGCGACATGCGAGTAAGAATAAGCGCCAAGGACACAAAGCACATATGGGGAATAAGGGAACGTGCTTATGAGTTGACTTTATGCATTGCGGGTAAACCGAAACATCCGATTTTTCCTTGACACCTCGACACCGACGACTGTGTACCATTAGTGAAAATGTCATCGACGAAGACCGGTGCGTAGCGTTTCTGAAGAGGATTTGCAATGCTTACAATTCAATAAGACGACACAGTAGTGTTTGACACCGGCCACACTGACTGGGTGTGGGCGGTCGCATTCCAGCCTGATGGAGAGCATTGTTTGAGTGGGAGTAACGATGGAATTCGACGTTGGCGACTTCCAGACAGTCGAAAGGCGGGGAAGCAAATGGGGATGGACTTGTGCGCCATCTCTGTGTCGAAAGATCAGCGGTGGATTGTGTGTGGGACTACAAGGGGTGCAAGCGTGTGGGACGCAGAGTTGCATGAGAAGGCCATCGAGGTGGATGGCGGAAATGTAGTGACTGCGGTCGACACCTCCTTTGATTTGACCAGATTTGCCACCGGAACTTCAAGTAACACAGCGAGCATCTGGGACATAACAACCGGGGAGAAACTCGTTGGCCCACTCCAGCATGAGAATGATCTCACTGGAATCAGATTCTCGCCGAATGGCGAGCACATTGCCACCTCCTACTACGGAGGCCCAATCCACATTTTCAACAGTCGGAACGGTGACGAGCTGATCACCATCAAGACTGTCACACCCTCATCACGGATCATCACTCCGCTTGCATGGTTGAACGACGGCCAAATCTTCGCTGCGTCCAATGACAATAAAGTCAAGTTATTCAATGTCTCTATAGGATTCCAGCTCGGCGAATCACAGAGTCTCGGTGACAGAGGTGTCAAATCTATTGCTCTGGCTGCCAATGGAAAATTCATCGCTACCTTTACATCACGTTCCATTGTGTTCCTGGACACATCGACACTGACTCGCATTGGCCATGGAATCGAGGCCCATAATGCGATACGGTCAATTACGATCTCTGCAGGTAGTGGCTATCTCGCTACTGGGCGACATGACAGAAAAATTGGTATTCATAATCTTAGTAGTATCCTTCCTGACTCATATGGTCCATTCTATGTAAGTGTCTGTGTTGAAGAAGTCATGCATCGTCTCTCGTTGTGCTGACGCACTTCGTTAGGCATCTACTCGTGGGGAACAAGAAGACAAACAACCTTCGACCTCGAAAGACCACGATGAGAAACGACCCGACTCCGATCCCGTAGGAGTTTGTCATTCTGTTACCGAAAGGGTTGTACTGACTTCTCTAATGTGTATGTACAACAGGAAGATGCCGGAAAATCCAGTCCAGCCCGGTCGGAGACTCGCAGCGAAGCTGGTGACGGTAATGATCTCAATGTATGAGTTTATGATTTTTGCTTCGAACCGAGTTCTCATGGTGACATAGCTCGACGTGCCGTCCAGCGCACCTGGTCCTCAGTTCGACTTTGACGAGGTTGGTGACCAGCACATCCTCCTCTTATTTTTATGTTGACGCTGCCGCAGCCACCGTCACCAGCACGTTCCATCCATGCTGATAACGATGAAATACCACCAGTCGACGCGTCACACGCCTTGTCGTCGAATGCGATACCAGCGATCCCCCCTCGAGACCCACGTCGAGAAGAAAATATCGGTGCTGCTGAGTCATCGCAGCGGCATTCGAGATTTAAGAAGTGGCTACATACTAGCTTTGGTCCACCCACTAGAAAATCCCGTTGGCCTCCCAATCTTCAATCTCATTCCCAGTCACCAGCGAGAGTGAATGCTACTGATGATGGTCCTTCGACAATGGCTCCAGGTCAACGCGTGCGCGTGAGTGCTCTTGATAGATGAATGGATGTGACACGTCTAATGTGTCATCTTAGCGAGTGGTCGCGAAACCCGTTGTAAAACGACAGGTTCGTTGTTCTTCGAGCTTGTTCTCAATCACTCATCACATCCTACAGCCCAAATCGTCTGCCAAGCCTGCTGTTCCCAAGCATGCGAACAAGGATACCTCGCGCGCTGGGCAGGGTCCTGCAGATCCACAGGCAGCGAGCACTGTATGTACTTTTCTGAAGACAGTATATCGCGTCAAGACTAAGGTTTTCTGTCAGGTGCAACAAGCGAATAATGCATCTCAGCCATCAGGCGGGAGGGTCTATTTAACGGTGCGCCTATTTTCTTTTTGCTTGCATTGATTGCTTGACTCAGCGGATCACGTCAGCGAGAATCAGATGATGCTGTCCTTTCGTTCAGGTTCCCTGCATGGATGTGTTTTTGCTCGGGTGCCGAAGATGGGATGCATTGATCGACGTGATTGAGGGGCCAGGGCGTCAAATATGCACGTGAAGGCTGGAACTATAGAACAATGTCTCATTGATTTGAGCTGCCAAACTTACAGAATGTCAACTAATACGACGGCTATGTTAGGTTCTTGTGTTCCGCCTCGTCATGGGTCCAAGCCGCATCTGGACGGAGGCCGACTCTATGATGTGTCTTGAGCGCTGCGGTGATCACCTGGATGAATCCCAAGATGGTTCCACCAAGCGAAAATGATTCGTGATTCGTCTTTCCAATGGGAGAGGAAGGAGATACTGTCTTCCTTTGTCTCGTTGGTCTGCCTCCCAGAGACTCTTGGCCTCCGCCTCACCTCGCTCGCGCTACCAAAGTGTAAACGTCGTACTAACCAGTAAGCCCATCCTCATTCAATCGAGTGACCCGCCTCGCCTGTGAGCTACCATTGGCCCGCATCTCTGCACTCGTTACCTCACTGATGCCTGAGCCCCGACCTCGAAAGGGCGATGACCCAGTCCTAGGTAATGCCAATGGTACGAGAACGCATGCCTTATCTTCTCAAACGCGGACATCCATGTATTATATTTATCGGCACAAATCGTGCTCTACAGTGATTGACGTCGCTGGAGAAGATCCCTTCTCCAGGAGCCCCATCGGTTCCCTCTCCCTTGGACCAAACGGATTGATGC
>JBBPRD010000411.1:0-13673 GCA_038092855.1 Boletus piedmontensis
GATGTTGGATTCCAATTCCCACAGCAGCAGAATGTCCCTTCCGAAGGCGTTGTCCACGACCAGACCCACAGGAGGGCAGAGAATGACATCACTGGCATTATGGCTGAGCAGGTATGAGTGGTGCGTTCTACCATCCTTGTATTGACCCATCTATTCTAGATTGCTATTCAAAACCAGATAGAGGCCCTTCAACAACAGCAACATGCACTTTACCAACAACAATTAGCCTCCAACCAGGTTCTTTCTCTCCAAACTCCCGGCCTTGCACCCAACAGGCATAGGCGCGTCCAGAGTACTCTGCCCGTTAGCATTACGGGGAACAACAACGTTACTGGTTTTACCCCTCCAATGGGCCAGTTTAGCTCTATGGCCAATCTAGGCATTAGTCCTGAGTCACAGCCTGGTTTACCTCGTGGCCACGGAAGGAGACATAGCGTTAATGTCGTCAACAAATCTGGCGCTAGTCACAGCAACGTTGGGTCAGTGAGTTTCCCTTACAGTGGCCAGGACGGCTTCGAGGATGGTTTCACTGCACCCTTCGGCGGTCACTCGCGCACGACATCCCGAGTTGACTCTAGTTGGAGAATCAGTACGTATCGATTTCTGCTGAATTACACATCGCTGATCTATCTGACACAGATGGTGGCGTCATTCAAGGCAACAATACATTTGCTGCTGATCTTGCGCAAGCGCAGGCTCAGCTACAAAGTTTGCAACAGTTTCGTGCCGCCGCCGGTGGTCACCACCACAAGATGCCTTCATTCTCTTTCCCGAACATGTTGCCGAACATGATGGCCGCTAACATGATGGGTTTGGGTATGGGGGGTGTGAGCCTTTTGCAACAGCAGCAGCAACAACAACAACAGTTTCAGTCTCAACTGCAACAACAGTCCAGTCAGCCACAACGCAAGTCTCTTTTCGCTCCTTATCTCCCTCAAGCCTCTCTTCCCCCTCTCTTGGCTGCAGGAAAGCTAGTCGTAGGTATCCTCCGCGTCAACAAGCGTAACAGGTCGGATGCGTATGTCGCTACGGAGGTGCTGGATGCCGATATCTATATTTGTGGTTCTAAGGATCGTAATCGTGCCCTAGAGGGCGATATTGTTGCCGTCGAGCTCCTTGATGTCGATGAAGTGTGGGAGACTAAGAAGGAGAAGGAAGAGAAGAAGCGCAAGAAGGAAGAGAACTCCGCCTACGATTTGAAGACCAGTGCAGGCCGCAAGGATGACAAGAAGAAGGATGACGTCGAGGTTGAAGGCCAGGGATTGATGTTGTTCGAGGATGAGGAGTATGACGAGTTTAACAATGTGATCTTATACGGCACTAATATTTGTCCTCAGGGTTACAGACGAAGTCAAGCCGCAGTTTGCTGGACATGTCGTGGCAGTCGTTGAGCGCATGCCTGGACAGCTCTTTTCTGGAACACTTGGTCTTCTACGTCCATCTTCCGCGGCCACCAAGGAGAAGCAGGAGGCCGAACGCCGAGAACGGGAGGGTGACCGTGGTGACGAACCACGACGTGGACCGATCGAACGTCCTAAGATCGTCTGGTTCAAGCCAACTGACAAGCGTGTGCCTCTGATTGCCATCCCCACTGAACAAGCACCCGTAGATTTCGTTCAGAATCCTGAGGTCTATGCTAATAGGTTGTTCGTTGCCTGTATTAAGCGTCACGTGCGTCCTCGAGATCTCGACTCTTTTTTTTATACTAACCTAGCGTGTAGCCTATCTCCTCTCTCCATCCTTTTGGTACCTTGGCTGAGGAGCTTGGACCTATTGGGGATATCGAAGTTGAGACTAGTGCTTTGTTAAAAGATTGCAACTTCCCTACCGAAGAATTCTCCGAGAGCGTACTCAAGTGCCTCCCTCCCATTCCTTGGACGTACGTTGTTCATTCTTTGCCCCAGATTTCCCGTTCATACCGCACACCAGTGTTCCTGAGAGGGAGTATGAAATCCGCAAAGACCTGCGCCAGGAACGAATTTTCACCATCGACCCGGATGCGGCTAAAGACTTGGATGATGCCTTGTCCATCAAGGCAAATGATGATGGCACTTACGACGTCGGCGTCCACGTTTCAGACGTATCCTTCTTCGTGAAACCTAATACTGCGCTTGATCGAGATGCTCGCAAGCGAGCCACAAGTGTGTACCTCGTTCAAAGAGTAGTGCCGATGCTGCCCCCTACGCTGAGCGAGGATGTCTGCAGCCTTGCTCCCGGTGCTGAGCGGCTCGCTTTCTCCGTTATCTTTACAATGACAACAGAAGGGAAGGTGGTCAATAAGTGGTTTGGAAAGACGATTATCAAGTGAGTTGTACAAAGTCTGTTTCTGCTAATATGCTAAGACTATTCCAAAGATCTGCGGCGAAACTGTCCTACGCCGACGCAATGAAGGCAATGGACGGACAGCCACTAAGTGAGCTCTCTGTGTCACCGGAACACAACGTATCTGCGATCGAGGATGATGTGAGAGCACTGCACGGTATCGCGAGCCAACTTCGCGCCAAACGTCTTCAAGAAGGTGCCTTGACGCTTTCCTCCTCACAGCTATCATTCACGTTGGACGAGAGCGGCCTTCCCACGGATTGTGCACAGGGCGATCGCAACGAAGCCAACGAGACGGTCGAAGAGGTATGCATCATCCGAACTACAGTATCACATGAGGCTTAAGCCAGGATTCCAGTTCATGCTCTTGACCAACATTGCCATTGCTCAGCGCATTGTCGTTCACCTCCCTGAACAAGCGCTCCTCCGTAGGCACGATTCTCCCATTGAAAGGCGTCTGGTATTCCCCCTACACTCGTTATGTTCTTCTTTGTGTTAACAATGATTCGTAGAACGTGTTCTCCGAGCGCGCCAAGCGTCTGGGTGTAGATGTAGATACGTCAACTTCGGGGGCCATAATGAGATCCTTTGAGGCAATCACCAATCCCACCGCTCAGATGGTACTCCAGCTACTGTCCTTCAAAGCCACCCAACGTGCCAAGTACTTCTGTGCCGGAATGCTGGATATCGCCAAGTATGGTCATTATTCCCTCAACGTCCCTCTCTATACACACTTCACCTCCCCTATCCGGCGTTACGCTGACATCCTGGTGCACCGCCAACTCGAATCTGTTCTCCAGGGTGGAGGTGAGTAGAAATATCTCATTGTTGTGGTAGAAACTAATTCCGTATACATAGGTGACCCAAAGTTCACCATGGATAGAGATGCTGTCGCGAAGATCGCTCAGCAATGCAACATGTATGCACATGCATCATCTATGCTCGTCTACTTGCTGAATGTCTTCTAGTAAACGAGACTCTGCGAAACTGGCACAAGAGCAGTCCATCCACCTCTTCCTCTGTGTCTTCATCTCGGACTTGACCCACCGTTACGGGCCTGTTGTTCGGCAAGCCAAGGTTGTCAATGTGCTTGATGCTGCCTTCGACGTACTGGTTCCCGAATTTGGTATTGAAAAGAGAGTCCATGTGGACCAGATGCCAATCGATGTGAGTCTGGTGGTTCAACGATTTTTCTGGCCACTAATGATTCATCTAGAACCATGTGTACGATGAACACACCCATACCCTTCAAATCTATTGGTCCAGCAAGGACGTCATCACTTGGCTAGCAGAAAATAGCGATGACGAACACTTGAAGAAGGTCAAGCAGAACGCTGAGGCACATGCTGCTAAGATGGAAGTGGCATCACGCTCCTTGCATGATGAAAATGCTCTTTTTGATGAAGATGACGTTGAGGAAGACGAGATAGTGCTTGGCAGAGACAGCGAGGTTGTTCAAGTGACAGAGACATCCAAGCAACGCCTCTTTTCTGCTGCCAAGGTTGAACCCGTGTTCGAAGGCTTGAGGACGACTTCATCTGGCCACAAGATCCAGGATATCAAAGAACTGATGACAGTTCCGGTATGTAAGCATGTCTTCCCTTGAAGACATTGTTGACATAGTCTACCAGGTGATTGTGACGGCCGACCTGACCAAGAGTCCCCCTGTCATCAAAGTGTACAGTGTTAACCCCTACGCTGAACCGAAGAAATAAGTTACCCAACAACCCATCCTTCGACCCCTTTCGCCTTTTGAAGCGTATCTGTTGTACGATAGTGTTGATATTCTGCATGCTTTCGTTTTCCTTTCCTTTCCTTTATACTGACTCATGATTTGTTCATGCGCCGGTTCTGTACGGGTATGTGTCTATGAGATGTTTACATGTCGCTCGATTCCCTTGAGCTATGGTCGTTCAATTAGTTTCCAACACGTGCATCTGTCCTGTCCTAGGTTTCCATGTAGTAGTTTACTTCAACAGATTCAGAGGATCTCGTCATAACATGGGTAACAAAGTAGTTGAGTATGGTATATTTGAGTAGGATGCCGAATGAAAGACAATGCGAGTTACTAGGTAAGGACTAACGTTTGGTTGTATCCTAGATCCAACCTGGAGGGGGTGATCCCACCTCGTATTTGATGCCTCTCCCTTGCCTGCTTCGTTCCCGGACAAGCACATCCTTGTTTTCAGATGACGAACTCGAGCTGGATTCACTAGTGGCAAATTTGGTTGTACAAGCGCCACCGTTGGGTTTGGATGCCCGGAGCTCCGACGGCTGACCCCCTGTGTGAGGTTGGCACTGCTCAACTAGCGTGTGGAACGAGTGTATCGATCCCGTCTTGCCGCGAGGCACTGGCATGCCGATGCCACCGGCGGAAATCGGGAGACCGGAATGGTGGAAACGATTGATTTCGCGACAACACAGCGCGTAGAGTTCAACGAGTCCGAGATAGCTTGCTTCATCGCGAAGTTCGAGCAGGGACTCGAGGGGGGGAGGTGACATGAATCCGGGCTGCACCGCCCGCGGTAGTGTCTCTGGTTGTTCCGGAGTACCTGGAAGGGACCGAAGGTAGGCTAGAACGTGCGTGTAGCTGTCCAGGAGAGGGAGAGAAAGTCAGAAGCTGTGGGATGCCGCATATCAACTTTAGTTACTTACGGGGCACTCGGTCTGTCGAGGAAAACGTGGATACCAGTGGGAGACTGAGGTAGGCAGCCAGAGGAAGCAAGATGGTCACGAAAGACAGAATTAATCCAATTGGTGTGCTGAGCCAATGATGTGTCGCTGACATTCGAGTATACCGACGCTGTCTCAGATGCGGGCGACAACAAGGACGTGATATAACGGGAGAGGTGAGAAGGCCGGGATGTCAGTGACCGTAGTGAGGTTCGGTAGTTAGTGGTGCATGTCTCCAGAGTGACTATAAGCTTGGAGGGGTCGATCGCGCCGTCGGGGACGGATGAAAGGAGGATAGCTTCAAAGGGAGGTTGTGATGGAATTGGGTCAACGTCGACTGGAAGGACAGGTATCGAATAAGGAGTGCATGAGTATGTTAACAAGGTAGGTTGTGAAGAAGAGCGGTGAGGTGCGGGAGACACGGAACTTGATGAGCGGGGATGCGGAACGTGGTCTGACAAAGGGACGCTCGTCGAACTAACTGACTGCTTGTCTTCTGTCTCCGCATCGGAAACATCGGGCAGTGGTGGAAGAGGGGGACTTGACGGGGGCGCCGGGAGAAGTCTGCTTTCATTTTTCTCTGTGTCATGCAACAAGGTGTCTCCCTTGACGCTTTCTTCCTCATTTATCAGTTCTGGTGCGCGGAGTGAGCCGGACAAGGCCTCTTGAGGCGTGCGCACAATCGTTGCACCAGAACCAAGCGGTCCACTACGGCGGAGATTGAAATGGTCTAGAGAGCTACCAAGTTTTGGTTCAGATATCCGAGTTGGTTTGGGAGCAGCATGAGGGATAGAATGACTGGAGGTGGAAGAACTGCGACTGAGCCATGACATCTTAGACAACGTGTGCTTATGACTGCGCGGCGGGGTAGCGGGTGGAGATGCAAGGAGTTCGGGAGACGAAACGCAGGGAGCCAGCTCCGAGTTCATGGGGTGGGATATACGGGATGGCGAACGGTGAGCACGCTTTGAAAGGATCATGCCAGTGGACAGAAGAACCGAAAAAAAGTGGAGGTGGGGAGAGCTGATAGTGGGAAGGACAAAGACGGAGTTACCTCGCTCTGAGTCGAACGGCACATCCTAATGTCGTGCGCAGACAATAAGGCTTCCCGAGCCGAATCCTCATGGCCCCACCAACGACAACACCTTCCTAATTTGGAAGACAATGCATACCGGGGCCTGAAAGTGTCTACAATGTCCACAATGAACTCGGGGACAGACTCGTGCGCTGCAACGACAATTCAATACCGACTGAACCTGCCATACGCATTACACTCAATCTCCCCTGCTCTCTCCGCACTCCATGCATCACGCACCGCAGCTCTTCATCCAGAAACCTCTGCACTGTTACATCCTTCCCATTGTCCGAAATGTGGTACATATCACTTTTCTGGTGATCATCCAACATACCTCGTCGGTCCCTCTACGAGAAAGAAGCGGAGACGCGCCACATCTTCGCACACGAAAGCCCTCCAGAGAAGGTGTCATCTATGCGGCTTCTCGATCGATGCACGCAGCAGTCCGTCTCTCAACCACTCCATGCCGATCCAGTTACCGAGTGACTCGTCGAAATCGGAAACTGTGCCAATCGTCCCACGGACAAAAGAAGTAGATCAGGAATCGTTATCTATTGACACTCTCCGTCCCGTCGCAGGGACCGGCTCAACCACCATACGCGTGCCCGTTCCGCCATTACCAAGTCAACAGCCTCGTGCCAAATCTACTCATACGAAAACATCCACCTTGAGGGACATGCTTTCACGCGATCGTCAGAGGGAGGAGGTTGCGAAAGCACGTAAGAAGAAAAAAGAGGGTCACGAAGGGTTAGCAGCTTTCTTGAAGGAACTCTGATTACGTGAGTTATTCGACCAGTATGCACTTCTCACCCCCCTCTATCCTGACTTGACTCATGCTGTTTATAATGTCATTGCAGCTACGTTTTTCTTACAAAGTACACAAGACAGGAATGGGATGCAGAGGTTCAAAGACTAGCAAGACTTTGCAGGAGCGTTACACCTCGGCTGTTGGAGTTCCAGCGAGTGTGCGGGTTTATCTTCCTCAGATTGCGACGGGGTCCGACGACAATCAAGATATACTTTCGTGGTCAATGTGATGCTCCCCGTGCGCGAGTAAGTGCGGCGGCAACGCTTCCGTCTTCCTGCCACCTCATCCCTGAAACGAGCCCCGTTGCACTCAGCTTTTGCGCCCTGCCATTTTTCCCCTGACTCCCTCAAAACCTCGCTATCAAGTATTTCTGTCCGTCGCACAACAGCTTTGCCGTGACTCAACCGCCACATGCTCGGTGCCCAGCTGACCGGAAAGCCTCAGAGACTTTTGCCTCGCCCGCCCACCGTGATTATTTTATCACTCTCTATGCTACACACATCACTCTATCTAATAACACTCCTGTACCTGCGCCTTCCCTCGCTATGCACTAGTGTTCGACGTTCGCGGAGCGGGGACGGTCAAACTAATGCACTACTGGGCTAAGTGTCACCTTTTAAATTCA
The DNA here is from genome assembly GCA_038092855.1 of Boletus piedmontensis. Classification (NCBI taxonomy): domain Eukaryota; kingdom Fungi; phylum Basidiomycota; class Agaricomycetes; order Boletales; family Boletaceae; genus Boletus; species Boletus piedmontensis. The sequence goes on from JBBPRD010000411.1 coordinate 7,504, forward strand.
ATTCCTTGGGAAAGGAAATACCTGAGTAGCCCTCGTACTTTTTGTGTTCAGGCAGCTCAACGACTGAAATCATTGCGGTACTATTACATTCGTGGGGCATCGTACACGCTCCGCATGCCCGGCTCGTCCGACGTACCAAGTCTAAAACAACGGCTTGTTTCCTCACGTTCGAATGCGAGTTTCGACTACACTTTTCCCAGGGGTTGTAATCCCAATGCAAGTTCATTTGATCGTCATGATCACTATTTGAAAACGCTCGGCCGATCGAGAATTAATGAGACATGTGCACGCTGATACTTGTTAGCAAGCGAAGGGACGCCCGTACTCCCCCGTGGTTCTTCAAACAATCACAACGGCACTTGGGTTCGGACGGATAGGCTGGGAGCCGACGGAACTGCGCAGGCTGCAACCCAGTAGGCATTACTGCTAGGGCAGTTTGGAATCGTGGATTCAGAAGACCAATACGCTACTCTAAACGAAAATCTAGAAACGATTGTCCTCCAACTGATGCTGGTCTGCCTGGGGGAGGAATAGGTTACAGTGACTCGGGTAGCTTCACTTCAACGTCTACTGTCTTCGTCCCGTCCTTGATGAACCACCCTGGCCAAAACAGATCATACACAGAAATGGCGACAATGAGGGGAAAGGTGTCGAGCACATAAAAGAATACCTCCGTTGTAGCGAGATAGCCTACGAGGCCCTGCGAAAGTTCAGCAACTCTGTAGCAACACCGTACCTAGTACAAGTATCAGTCGTACTCGTAATGGATGTCAAACAAATCATAGGGACTCACAAGGATGCCTATGCAACTGATAGCCAGGGCAGTGGCCAGAGTCCGCCAATCACGATACCATGGCTGCGCCTTGTCTCGTTCCCATATATCGTGCTCCAGGGTATATACCCTGTACAAGAAGCGGATGTAGACACCGCTAAATAGCGCGAACGACAGCAACTGGAACGCCAGACCAGCAAGTAAGATCTTTTAGAAAATGAGTCCAGAAATATGCTGAAAGGCTATGGCAATGAACGCACGTGCGAGCCTATTAGCTGCTGAGTTTGATTTTGAGAGGTAGTCATTGCTCCTCCGATGGCTTGAATCATGAATGTTGTGAAATCCGACGACACGAAAACAAATATCAGTTTTTGTACAGGCAGTAAAACGTGCGTAGTGCATGATATACGCCTCGCAAGTCGTCCCAACAAGACATAGATTGCCGCGATAAATGCACAGGGCTATACAAGAATTAGAGAGCCTTTAAAATAGACATGGCATAAAGGGACGTACTGGTAACACGATGAACAGATACTCAGCGATGTATATTCCCTCGGAATCAGGGTAGTAATGTAAAGCGAACCTAAACCCAAATCCGATTATGTAGGCTATTCGCTGCTTAGTACTATGTTCTTGTGTTGCAGGGGATACTTACTGTACTCTCCAATAACCATCGCAAGCATCCACTTTGCACCATATCGAAAGGTGTAAAAGGTCTGAATAAGTGCGGTCAGCATGACGAGTGCTAGTCGGTGCTAATTAGTCGAGAATCGATCTTTGGGTGTTCCTGGCTTACCAAACGCAATGGCTGTTGGAGTGTTTGACACGATATATTTCAATGGATTGTAGGGATCATCCTTTGGGTCCAAGAACGGGTTTGCTGGTGGTCCGACAGTTTGGCTGGCAGCTTGCGTTGTGAGAGCAAGGATGGCCAGGTAGACCAAGATGCTACTGACGGAGTGATCACCTTGTGCCATGGCCACCGTCGAGAAGAGCAAGATGAGTCTTATATGCAGTTCAAGTTCGGCTCACGAGGGTTATATAGGCCGGTAGCTCGGAATCGATTGCATGGCATGCTGTAAGACTCGTGTGTGATGTTACATTTCGTTTACTCTTCGCCGAGGGTACCAACTGGGAGGCATACTAATCGTTAGCTCACCGAGGCTGTTCGGTAGCTCTAAGAAGCTCTAAGAAGAGTTATGTTAGTAAGTTAGTTTTGTCTATGCTACCAGCACTATGCCTTACAAAGCCGTACCGGGCGCCGAGGTGGAGCTCAGCATGACGACAAGCTGTCCGTGCTACTTGCAGTTGCGCGTGTCAGCACAACTCCAAGGTTTCATGGGATCTTTCGATTGGCTGCGGCTATCGAAACCCGTGGGTCAGTGAGTGGTCTATCGCACCATTGAAACGTCAATGCGCCGCTTCTAGTGACTTTCTACCGAGCGCAGGATTCGATCACTGAGACATTATTACAGCAGCTTGCGAAACTGTATGATGAGATTGTGCAAGAAAATTTTGAGGCGCGGCGGTCGGACAGAAATAGTAGTCTTGACTCGAGCGATCATAGCATCAACATTTCAACGTCAATTATGGCCAATCGCCCAATCAGTAATGACTTCAAGGAGTGTGCTCTCCGCCCGTGAAACCACAACTAGGATCTAGAAGGCTCATCTGCGAAGCTCTGAAGCAGGGCGGCCGTTAACGATGACCAAATGTTTTTGAAGAGTATGGGAATATCAATCGGCCACCATCTCCTCTTGCTGGATGCATCCGAACGATCACCCGAGCGATCCTGAAAGATTGTCACTCTGTCACAACCTCACCGATGGGCCGGACTCACCCGAAAAATGCTTCAGAGACTGGCTTCGGAGCGTAATGAGGTTCAACATGAGGAGTTCAAGATGTAAACTGATTTTTCATAGGCGATGGATCCGAGTTTATTGTCGGTGAAACAAGTAAAAATGAGCGTACCTACGCACGGCATTTCGAGGGCTGTTTGGGGGCAAAATACACAGATTCGAGATGTTTTTTGCTCGTGGAGCCCGATACTCATTGTGCGCAGCACTAACGACTAATGGGTATCTTGCCACTCGCACATTGAATAGAAGGTTACGATAGGCTGATGAGTTCTATGACCTCATTGCTCAAGATGTCGACGCTTCTAAGTATATTGAATATTTCCCGTGTTCCATGACCCGGAATCCATCTCTACCACTAACCGCTCAACTTTTTCTCGCATAAACTGCTGTAAAGAAGTGTCCACCGAATGCCAAATTTTCGCGAGCATCGTCACTACTCGTCATCTACAACCTACTTTCCCGAGTCCTGCGCAACCGGTACAGGTAAGTGGGTTATCCCGTCGACATGACTCTCCTACCATTGCTCTCCTCAGCCACTTTACGCTCCCACATGGGTGGTGATAGTGATGTTTGATACCCCGTCAACAAGGTCGTTGGCACGATCATCAATCAACCTAGTAACCTTTGAAATAAACGTCAATCGATAGATTATCCTACCATCGCCATTGTATTCACCTTTCCTATGGCGACCGTTCGCCCTGAGATAAAAGTCAACGATATCAGTGGACGATAGCAGAATGACTTCGCACCTTCATCCCGCAGTGTGAAGCGCCCGAGCTGAGGATAGTCGACAAACCTCTCGACACACACTGGGAGGGGCGTCTCAACGAGTGCCACAATCTTTTGACCTGGACAACGAAATCATTACGACGGCAAGGATTGCAAGACAAAACCGGTCACCCTTTTTGGCAAATTGAGGCGGCTTCTTGGACTTGCGCCCGGTTGCCTTGTCAAAGTAATGTAGCAGAGCCTGGCGCAGTGTGTCACTGCAGTGACTGAGACAGGTAAAGGAGATGAGCGTACTGGTAGTGTGACTTCTTCCGACAAAGTATGAACATGCATAACGGCTGAATATCCGGCACAAATGATATTTTTGTGTTCCAGAACGGCCAATTGAGCTTCGAATTGCCGTACTGCATGCACGGGGTTCCTTGGGCTTGTGAGCACGAAACCAGGGCTGATTTCTTCATCCTCTACTCCTCGCAATCTCACTCGTACGTTATCTCCGCACATGGCTGATGATCTCTCCTCTTCCAACTCATCGTAGATCGCGGTGATTTCGACGTTGGTTTTGGTGGGCATAAGAATGAGGACATCTCCTTTGCGCATATGACCTGACTCGATCTTTCCGACTGCGACTGCACCCATGTCTTTATACTTTTCCGAAATGGGCAACATGAGTGGGGCGTTGAGCCTTCGATCGACCATGGGAATGTGATCGAGGTGGCGAAGGAGGGTCGGGCCCCTTGAGGGTGATCAGCACTTGGCACTGGGACGCACAAGAATGAAGGTAACACACTTCCACCAGGTACATTTTGATGCGGGGATGGGGTCTTTGAGGTTTGCACCAGTATAGGCTGAAATAGGTATAAAGGTAACGTCCTTTGGATTGAACCCGGCGGCCTTGATGAAGGGTATGAGTTTTTCTCTAATTTCGTTGTAACGGGCTTCTTCCCAGTTGACGGTAATGTCGTCCATTTTGTTGACCACGACGACGACTTTTGAAACGCCGACGGTCTTGACGAGCATGATATGCTCTCTTGTCTGGCCACCCCTTTCGAAACCGGTCTCAAACTCACCCTTGCGAGCGGAGATGACGAGGACGGCGACATCTGCTTGAGCGGCACCGCTGATCATGGAAGGAACATAGGTCTTGTGTCCGGGGGCGTCGAGGATAGTGTAGCGACGGCTGAGGGTCTCAAAGTATCCACGACCGACTTCGACGGTCTTGCCTTTGCTACGCTCTTGTGGGGTGGAGTCGAGGGCCCAGCTGAGATACCACGTCTCTCTTCCGGCTTCCTTCGCCTCGTGTTCGTATTTCTCCATGGTTCTTTTGTCGATGACGCCGGTGAGATAGAGCAAGTTACCGCCGAGGGTACTCTTTCCAGCATCTACGTGGCCGATGAATACGATATTTAGATGTTCCTTGACTGGGGTGACATTGGAAATCAGATGAGAGGATGGGATGAAATGCATACTGACCATCACCGAAGAGATCTTTGAGTACGGCTTCATCGGCAACGGAATGGACTTCTTGTGCGATGGCGGAGGTATCTGATTTCGATTTCTCTGTGGAAAATATCTTCTTCGAGATCGGGGGAGCCGGGGAAGAGGAGTGTGAGCCCGGGTGGGAGGGGGCGGGAGACTGCTGTGAGGTCGAAGCGGGTGGGCGCTTAGATGGGCCGCCGACGTTGATCGAGATTGTTTGGGGCGGCGGGGTCGGGGTGGCCTGGGGTGGGGAGGTAGAGAAAAGTCTACCTGGTACGAACTCGGACGCACTCGCGTTCAGCTTGCTCATGTCGAGGAGGAGGTCAGAATATTTTATTTATTTATTTAATCATTGCTCTTTTTTATCGCCTTGATCTCGTGACCATTTCATCCATGTCCTCTCTCGCCATCGCCCTCGACGCCGCCAACCACATCCTCATCAACGACGATACTCCCCACAATTCACCTCCCGCCCACGTCCTCCATGCTCGCCTCCTCCGTTTCTACGCCTCCCTCGCCGAACAGCCACCATCCATCACAGACCCTTCCCTCCCCGCCCTCCAGCTCGAGACTGCCCGTTGCGCACTCCACGTACTCCACCGTGTGCAGCTCCTCCTCGACGCTGTCCCGCTCGACCCATCTGATCGCGACATCCAAGACCCGCCTGCCATCGGTACTCGTGATCTCACCATCCTAAGGACCCTCCTCACCCTCCTTTTTCGATGGGGCATCAATCCATTGTTTGCACGTCTCGCTCCCCTCTGGCGCACGAGCCCTCCCACCCTCAGCAACTCTTCCACCTCGCTTGCAGACCTCGCAGCACTCTCGGCGTTGTTGTCCTCTCTCATGTCGACCCTCTTTCCCCGTGGCGTGCACGCACAACCCCCTCAGACCCTAATCACCACAGCCATCCTTCATAGACACGTCCCCGATCTTCTCAGGGCCTCCATGGCCCTTGCGTGGCTGCCCAAGTCGCTATGGCTCCAGGACAGCCTCTCTCTCCACACTTTGCGGCCCCCTGTCCTACGTCTCTTGGAATTGTGCGTCTATATGCGCTGCATATTTGCACAGATGAATCTCAATCTTGTGGTCAAGTCTCCCTCTGTCCCAGATAATGACCGATCTCGGCGCAGTATTATCGGGCACGCCGCCCCTGCCTCATGTCCGCAAATTATGTTCGTCGTTGCTTACACAAAGTCTGCTTCGTCCGGGAGGTATCCGAGCTCTTTTTGCCGCAGTTTTTGGTGAGCAAGAGGATTCAGATGATCCTCAGCTAGAAAAGTACGAACGCACTGCTGGTATTCTCATGGCCGTACCCGCGGGCCTTAATC
>JBBPRD010000412.1:0-13659 GCA_038092855.1 Boletus piedmontensis
AGTTTGCAGGCTAGTGCAAAGGCAGCTACACCAATGAGAGTGATAGGAGGAGCCTTTCTATCTGAAAATCATGGTGAATCAGGATTGAAATTAACCAGGGTGAATCCAGAAGCTTTGGAGTTAATATCAGGGGAATTGGCACTTTCTGCTCTGTTTTTTGGAACATGATACTGCTTGTAACCCAATTAATTGATGGATTGTGGTAGGTGAGCCAGTTGTGTCCTAATATGAGAGAATAGACAGAGTCCAACCAAGTTATATAAAATGTACATGGAGTGATATCACTAGATAGAAAACAGATAGAGAGTTAAGTGGCTTCAGAGATTGAGGAATTGGAAGTGCCATTGAATGGGCAGAGTGATAATGAAGGGACCAGATAGGTGGAAATCTTGTTAGTATTCACAAATTTCATATCTATGAAATAATTGGAGAATTCAGAAACTAATAACACTGGAAACACAGGGATCTTACTAGAGACTATGGTAACTAAGGGGGTAAGAGAGTGAGGGTTAGAAAGAGTGGATTAATTGAGATGAATCCCCTTTATTGGATAGTTGAAATCAATACAACCTTCAGCTCATGCAGAGCTTAAAAAATTGTGAACTATTTTTTTGTCTCCAAGGAGGCCTCTGATTTGGTTTCTAGAGTTATTGTGGCTACACAACCTTTAGCTGCATATGAGATGGACTTGGGATAGTCCTTTGCCATATGTCCCACAATGACCTGCATCAAACTTATTTCATGTATACTTAGAACTTCCAACCAGAAAAGAATAAATCCTACCACTTGAAGTGGTTAGAATCTTTCAATACTCTAGGGATAGATAACCCTTTATATGGTCTACTATCTCTCAAAATTTCATGATTTTTCATCAAAAGACTATAGAGATATGTATATTTTCCTCCAAAGTCTATCTCCATTACTAGTGCTAAGTAAATACATTAGTAAAAACTCATTGTTTTAGAATTCTCTTGGAATTGCCTTGGCATTCCTAATGCAGACTTGCATATGGAACATTCTAGAATGTACAGTCCTGTATGACTCAGCATGACTTAGAATATGACTCATACTAACTTATACTGACTCAAAATGACTCAAAATGGCTTTTACTATAAACTGACTTAGTATGACTCATAATTCTCTTGGCATGACTCAGCATGACTCAAAATGACTCATAATACTCTTGGCACTGCCCTTTGTAAATTAATATAAAAGGAAAGCTTTCAGGCCACTAAGAAAGCAGCAGAACTTCCCATAAGTTTTACTTATCACCAGAGAACTTCTACCCAGTAGATTTCTCAACCCATCTGGAATTATCCTCCTGAAGCTACCAGAAGGAGCTTTGATCAGGAAACTACCACACCATAGCACTGCTAGGTACATTGTTAGGAGCAAACATACTGTGTCACCAGAAGTAAGAATAGGGGATATACTATAGGATACCTTTTGGGAGAAAGCCCTAAATAGAGTGATAAAAGGGAACAGATACCCAGCAATCTGCACTACCAGCACCCCAGCACTGCTACTCTACTATTCACCCAAGGGGATAAGTGATAGTTCATCCATAAGCCTTGAATTGCCAACTCCTTAGTAAATAATAAGATTAAGTTTGAATAGCCATCTGAGTAAACTAAGTGAAGTACCACCAACAAATTACCATATTAGGTGGATTACTACTCCACAAAGCCTTTTCCTTATATAGGCAAAATTTCCCCCAGAATAATCTTCTGCTACTAAAGTCTAGTAATCTATTAGTGTTGAATAGCAACCCTTTTAGTGTGCAAACAGCACCAAACAACCCTACTAACCAGATCCTTATTGAAGCAATCTCAAAATCTAATCCAGCAACATTCATTGAGAATTGGCAAATACCCCATATATTGGTCACACTAAATTTTTCACTAATCCAGTTCTAGTAGATCTAGAGACTGATTGTCTAGGAGATCCTCCTATCCCTAGCTTATAGTGTGCCATCCATGGAAGACAAAGCACTAGTCTGGGGAATATCTATTTCAAATTTGTTTGATTTAGTTCCAGTTGCTTTGGTCTATAAAGAAGTCAGCAAGACCATAGAATATGCAGAGCTTTAGATTGAAATGATGTTTACACTCAGTGGAGATTAGTTTTCTTCTTTGCTGAGCTTGGAGGAGAGATTACTGTTGGGAAAAGTGGAAACAGATAATAAGGTAGCCTTTCCCTTGGGGTCATGAGAGTTCTTGGAGTTACTGGAATTAGAGAATGGCATGGGGCAGACTTCCCAGAGGACAAATTCTGGGGCTTAGACTGGGTATATGTAGTTATCTTAGCCTGGTAGTTTACTTTAGACTTGTGTTCTTAGTAGCATGCATCTATGGATTGTGCAAGGGAGCACATCTCCAAAAGTATTGTAGGTTTCCTAACATGGGAAACTTTATTCTTAATGCATTTTGGGAGTCCATTATAGAAAAAATGCCAGAGGGCACCTTCACCATAGTTTCAGAGTCACAAAGCCAAGTAATTAAACTCAACTATATACTTGTTAATCCTCTGTCTGTCTTTCATTATAAAGTGGTCTAATTGTTATTCTACATTACCTGCTGGGACATATAGTCCAAAGTTGGTCTGTAATTCTAAAACAAAACTCTGGTAATTATCTATCCAAAGTGAACAGAATGTTGGATCTCCAAGTGCTAGAAGGTCCAGTTTGAACCATTCTAGGGCCATATCTTTGAGGTAGGATTGGGAGAAAATAACCCAGGCACAGTTAGTGCTAAAAGTGTGGGGACAATCTTGGAAATTGAGCTCATACTGGAGTAGAAAAGCCTAGAGCTTGCAAGGCTCAGTACCATTGAATGTGTCTGGCTCTCAAACTGTAGTTCTCTGGCTAGGTTTGGAAGGAGATCTGTGTGAAGTGTATGCAAAACCTTAGAGGGTGGATACAAGAGCATTCACTGCTCCATAGGAAGTTCTTTATTGTTCAAATCAATGGGATCTAGATCTGGTATCTCATCATCTCTAGATAAACCAGGATTGTTACCCAGGGGATTTCTGGGTAGATCACTGGGACCATGGAAGGAATCTGCACATTCTTCAGTCTGGTTGTTGTCCAGAAGTTTGACAATGTGAGAGGTGGAAGTAAGGATAGTGTCACCCAGAGGTAGCAGGATATTCTTAAGGATACTGGGTCCACAAGCTAAGAAGCCTATAAAGCAAGAAATAGCTAGTGAATTGCCACAGTGACTGGCAAAGATGCTGAGAGCACCTGGGATGGTGGTAAAGGCAGAAGAAGAAGCTTCCGTCTCATGTCTTTTCTGGGTGCATGTATAAATAAACGCTTTGGTGATTATAGAGAACAGATTTTAGCAAACTCTAGGCAAGTATAAGTTTGAATATACTGTTAAATTCTAATTAACTCTAGATGTCTCCAGAGGTAGTCCAGAGGTAATGGATATGATGAGTATGACAGAGGAGTTGGGCTTTGGCTTCAACATACAGTGACTTCAAAAACCATTGCAATAACTAACCCTAACATGGTGCACAAAGCACACTGCAAATACCTATGGGAATTATGCTTAGCCTTGGTAAGATGAAATGTAGTACATACTCCTGGCTAGAAATTGACCCTTGGGTTATGTGATTTAATGCAGGGGATGCAGATATATGCTCATTTGAAAACAGTGACTCCATTGCAATAGTTTCTTCACTTTTAATATAAAGTAGGTATTTTAGATATATTAGTACTTAGTATAGCCTCCCTTGGCCTTAAGCACTGCCTGCACTCTCCTAGGCATGCTTTCAATTAACTTCTGACACTTCTCAACTGGTATCTTCTCCTACTCCACCTGAATCCTTTCCCATAACTTATAAATTCCATTAGAAGAATATTCATGCTCTACTTGCCTCCTCTTGAGACAATCCCAAAGATATTCAATGGAATTTAAGTTGGGAGACTATGCAGGCCACACCATAGTCTGGAGTTCCTGCTCCTCTAGCCATTCCTTCACCTTTCTACAGGTATGCTTGGGATCATTATCTTGCTGAAAGATGATGTTAGAAGGATGAAGACCATAATACTGCAGGGTATCCAGCAGTTCATCCTTCAAAATCTGAAGGTATAGGTCCCCATCCATCCTACCATTAATCTTGGTAGCATGGCCAATTCCCTGCCAAGTCATATACTCCCATATCATCACAGAACCTCCTCCAAACTTGATAGCTCACTCTACCAGCCTGTTATTAAGCCTCTCACCTGGCTTTTTCCATACCCATTTGCATCCATCTGACCCAAGGTAATTGATCTTGGTCTCATCAGACCATACTACCTTCTTCCAGTTCTCCAGAGCCCAGTCCTTGTGAGCATACATAAGCAAAGTCTGAGCAAGCCTTGTGATACTTGGTAGTGAGAAGAGGCTGTTTGCACTTGACTACAGCCTTCATGCCAGACTTTCTCAAGTGCTGGCAGACTGTATTGGGGGAGAGAGGCTTGTTGATAATATTGGTAAGGGTCTTGGTCACCTGAACAGCATTCTCTACCTTGCAAGTAGTAATGAGATAAATAGCATGGTGAATATTGGCTGGAGAAAGCTTGCATGGATGGTCTCCAGTGGATTTCTGGAGCTCAGAATACTCTTTGGAGCAGAGCCTGGATATGGAGGAGATGTGGACACCAGTGGTAGAGGAAATGTGGTGAGCAGAGTGACCTGCATCAAGCATAGAGAGGATAGTATTCTTCTGAGTAGTAGACAAAGATCTCATGATAATGGTGGTTGAGAATAAAGAAGCATGTGAGTTGTTTCAAACTCAGACATACTATTTATATGTGTATCTTTGTTTGTATGACCAAACAATGCCAAATATTATTTGATTTTGCTAGGATTCTACCTTTTTGACAAAAGTGAAAAAACTATTACAATGGTATTGCTATTTTAAAATGGGCATATCTCCGCAACCCCTGAGTAAAATCACATGACCTGAGGGTTGATTTGTAGCCAGGAGTATGTACTATATTTCATTCTACCATGGCTAAGTGTAATTCCCATGAGTGTTTGTGGTGTGCTTTGCACACCATATTAGGGTTAGTTATTGCAATGGTTTTTGGAGTCACTGTATGTGTTACACCATTGCCTGAGTTCCTTAGCCCCTTTTACAGAGCAAAGGGTCAGAGTGGTTCAAAGTTTGTCTAAGTAGGACATGAAAGGAATTAGTGAACTAGATTGATATTTGAACTAAAGTACAAGTTTCTAAAGTCAAGGGTTTATACTGTATATGAAGTCCAAAGTGGATTAGTAACAGAGTAAGTAATCTGATGTATAGCAGAAGTATGTTCTCTACCAAGAATACTCTGGAGTTGATTGAGTAAAGATCAGAGATACAGAGTTGGGACTTGGTGGAATTTGTGAGATATGACAGAGTCTGGTGTCTAGCCATATTCATCTCTGACACTACAATCCATATTTCTATTAAGTTATCAGGCTCATCACTGATTGGTAGAAATCATTTAACTAGGGTACATGAGTAAGAACACCCTTCTTGCCTGAATGAAAAGAAAAGTAAAACATGAGCAATCAATAGACTATAAAGTGGTCCATCCTCTGAACTGCCACCATTTACTAAAATATTGGTGGGATTTGTGGGATATATAGTAACACACATCACCCATCAATATCAATAAGGGCAGAATGAGGATGGAAAAACACATAGGCTTGAAAAGTCCATTCTTTTATCAATTTCTTCAGCTCATTCTCACAATCCTTCTCTGGTAAGTCTTCATCTCCAATCATATTGACTGTGACAATATCACTATCTTCTAATAGCTATTATTCCTCCTCCTGGTCTCTGGCTTGTCAGTGAGAGACTATCCATATCACTTGGTCACCCTGGTTTTGGCACTAAGGCTTTGTGGTAATCATGCTGATTCTTGGGTCTGTGTGAGTCTTTGCAGCCAGCATGCTGCTACCATTGGTTTGGTTGGCAGAGGCCTTTGCAGTGGGCATACTGTTTTTGTCCATGCATATTTTCTTCCAAGTTACTACAGAGATGATATCACTGATGTTGTTCTTTCTTTTGTGAAGTGCACTGTTATCAAGGTGGCCTGAGCTTTTTCACTCAGCTTTCACTTTGCAGAGTTCAAGAACCCAAGCTGCATAATCATTTTGAAGAAGGGAAGGGGATATGACAAGATGTGTCACTAATCACTGACTTGCCACAGTAAAAATTGTCTTTATTCCAACTACATTAGTAGAGAGTTTTTGAGAGCCTCAAAATCTATTTACTATAGGCTGATCCAAATTGCCATGGAAACTACTTTCATACTAGCTCATGAGACTACTTTCATATACTCACAATGAAGTGTCTCACTTTCATTTGCATATTTGTATTTTTTTCTCTTTGTCAGGGGTACCAAGACATATTCTTGTCTACATATACCTTGCAGGGTTTTTGAGGGAGTGTCTGCTCATAATCCCTGTTCTTTGCCCAGACTACTTCACACTTGTGATCATATAGTACCAATTGACATGTTGCATCATCATAAATATTTGCTATCATTCAGGCAGCAGTGATATGGAGACCAAGTCTCAGAACTTGCAGTGGAGCATTTGCAGGAAGCACTGGATTGCATTGCTAATATTAGATGATTACAAGTTTTTCTCATAGATTCCTTGTCTACATGAGAGCTGTGTGCATGTCACAGATATTAGCAAGAGCTTCTTCAATTCACTTCTCTTCACAGTCTTATGTCTATCAATAATTGTTTGCATGAATGGTTGAAAGATTAGATAGTATTATATTGCCAAGTAATACATAGTGGGATTTGCCACAGTCATGGCCCTTTGTTAGTTGTTACTGTACTTCTACTACATCTGGACATTAGCAAATGGAGTGCCATGGCATACTGTATCCTTAAGTGATAGATGTGATGGAGATTTACTAAGAGTTGATAGCCCATCTTGGAAAATGGAGAGCCATTTACCCATATAAGGGTATAGGTCAGGGTATAGGTGTTTAAGAGCAATACCCATACCCTTACTCAAGAGATATCTATACCTGATGTTGGCGACCCTAATCTAATAAAGACTAGGTCGTTATCACCAGAGACTGACTTAGAGTACAAGTGTGAGTAGGGGAATTCCGACAAGAACTTGACTGAAGTTCTTGCAGTATATATTCAGACTATATATACTATCTACGGTGTGCACACAGACCAACAGGCCATGAGAGCATAATTACGAATGTGGTTAAAGTATCGACAGTAATTAAATAAATGTGTAGATGGCATGACTTCTAAGAAGCATCAGAATGGAAGAGAAGCACGCGGAGATGAATGTGGGAAAAAGAACCACCAGGGTCTCAGGGTCGACGGAGATTAAATACACATGTCTGGAGATTGCACAGCAGATCCCAGCGGAGCCATTCCGTAGAGAAGGGCGCACAGCTGCCTCATTACTCTAAGTCGAAATGTCACATGATCTGGTCTCGTGATCCCTTACCTTAGGGGTTAATCACATGACAAGTCATGTGATTGTGAGAAAAGAAAAATAAAAGACAAGAAAAATAGTATTCGTAACACCTAAGACCCATGTGGGTATCCTGTACCCCTGCTATTGCCTAGTTTCCCATATCAGCAAGATATCACTCCTACTATGACATCTGCACAATCTGCATACAAACTGTGCAGATATCCAGTCCTCATAGGAATGTGACTACAAAAAGTTATATTACTTGTGGGTAAAGACCCCATCATCTGTATATAGTTCAGTCACAGTCCAGACAGTTAACTTATAGACCACACAGTAGAACAAACAAACAGAATTTCATTTAAGAAAGTTAAAAAAAAGTATTACAAGGCCAGACTTAAATTAAGAGCATCTGAGTAACAATCTGCAAAGTTGAATTACATGCTTTCACATCCTAGCACTATTAAAAAAGATATAAAGTTAGAAATCAGAAAAAGTAACTATAAGATAACTTATCTTAACCCTGTAACTCAGCCTCTATGTTGGAGGATGCCACAATTAGTGCATAGTCATCGATCACATTCATGTCATCTGTAGTGGATACACTCTGTAAGACTTGCACTTGCCTGGATTGTACTGCAGCATTGTGGTATTCCTGTGCCCTGTTGGTAATTTGGCCAAATTTCCCCTTATCAATTTTTACAATCAATTATACTGCATATACCAGACTGTCTTCATTCCCCAAATAATATCAGAGAAACTTGCCTCAGATCTTTTGCCAGGTATTTCTTTGGCCCTAGTGAAATAGACCATTAAGGCATGTTCAATAGCCTGCAAGACCTAAGGTTGTAATGATTTGATAATCAGGTTTAATACTTCTAGTATAACATACAAATGTGACTGCTAAGACCAGTGTGCCCCTTGGCATCACATTGTCTATTAACTTGAAGTAAGTGTTATTGTCCACCACAGCCATATCACAGAGGTAAGATACAAAGGTCTGGAGCATGAGCCACAATAGAAATGGTTTTGATGCCTAATCAGATTTTACCTTTTGTTCATATAAGGATAGTAATGTAAGAAACACTGTACCTTGTAGTAATTTGCTCCACTGCATTCAACTCTGCTATATATGAAGAGAAGGCTGGGACTGAGAGTGAACTTGACATATGCCTTGCATTTCTCAAGATCCTCATATTTTGGGTCCAAATTCCACATGTCCTTGATGGCATTGATGGCAGCTTTGCCTATATGTGCATGCCACTCATAAACCTTCTGCATGTACTAAATATTGTGCATGGGAACAATGTACTAGTGTTAGTAATTAAATTGGATGATCAGTTAAAAACCTTACCAAATGATAAAGGTTGTTATTCTTGTCAAACCAATGGGGCCAATCCAATATGATGTGGTCCCACAGTTCATGTAACTTATCCACAAAGCAGTCAGGTACTATCCATGGATTCTCCAGCATGCCATAGTAGAGATAGAGCAATGGAATGAAAATTCATAAACTGAGCTGTAGAACTTTCCAGCAAGTTTTGATGACTCAGGTAATTCTTTGTAGTGATAGTGGTCACAATAGGCACACTGAGATGTAAATGCTCTTGAGGAGTATTTGTGACAATCTTTGTAATGGTGGGATCTAAGAAAGCTCATTAGTGTGGTTATAGATACACTATAGCAAATTGGGCTACTGTTGTACTCAGTGTTCTTGCTGGCTGCCCTGTCTTCTCTTGCTTGTCTATGAGTTCCCTGAATGTAAATGATATACTACCTTTCAACCAATTATCTCCATGACTCTTGTGGTAACAGGTCTCAATTTCAGTGTGATGCTCTTGCTAGCTATTGGCTGGCTTTCCTTCCTTGTGAGTGCTCTGGTACTTATGTAAAAGGCCAGTTAAGTGTTGCACTTTCACCTTCTTTTGTGTGCTTGGACTAAAATATGTACTAGATAAATAGATCAGTTCCAATATCTAAGCTATTTGAGTAATTTATGCTTCCCCATGCTTGAGTTCAAGCTTGCACTTGCTGGGTACAAGGACCAAAATGGTGGCCAGAGAGTTTTCAGTGTATCTGGATTTCCAACTACCAGACCAGGCTATCTCAATGAGCTGCCTTATAACTTTAGCTGGTCTCTTCAGCTTAGTTATGGACACTTTGTTATTGCTTCTGCTCATGGCTACATTGCTAGTAGGCTTTATACTATAGACATCCACACTGTTGGTCAACTCATGCTCAGTGTCCAAAGCTTCCAAACAGAAAAAAAAAATAAGTGTCTCCATGAATGCCTTGTACAGTGAGGTGTGAAACTGTTACAATGTTTGGTACTTTTGGAGTATACATGGTATAGTAATGGAGGGTGTGGAAATTTCACTTAGGGTTGGTGGGGGTGTGGGAGCTACTAGCCCTTGGCTACATTTTGGTTCCTGGTTCATGTGATTTGGCTCAGAGGCTATGGAGATATGGCCATTTTAATCCAGAGACATCATTGTAACAGTTTTGCACCTTCTGATAATCATTAGGGTATTTGACAAATATTAGTACTTGGTATAATCTCCTTTGGCTTTAAGCACTGTCTCAACCCTCCTAGGCATGCTTTCAATCAATCCCTGACACACTTCAACTGATATCTCCTCCCACTTCTCTTGAATCCTATCCCATAACTCATGAATCCCATTAGAACAGGGTTCCTGCTCTGCAAGTCTCCTTTTGAGATAACCCCAGAGATGTTTAATAGGATTTAAGTCAGGAGACTGTGCAGGCCACACCATAGTCCTAAACTCCTGCTTCCCCAGCCACTCCTTGACCTTTTTGCAGATATACTTGGGATCATTGTCCTGCTAAAAGCTGATGTCAGGAGGATTGAGATCATACTGCTCCAAGGTATTGAGCAGTTCATCCTTCAATATTTGAAGATAAAGATCACCATCCATCCTACCATCAATCTTGGTAGCAAATTCAACTCCCTCCCAAGTCATACAGCCCCATACCATCACAGAATCTCCTCCAAACTTGAGAGTTCCTTGTACTAATCTATCACTAAGCCTCTCCCCTGGCTTTTTCCATGCCCACTTGCACCCATCTGATCCTAGGTGATTAATTTTTGTCTTATCAGACCATATCACCTTCTTCCAGTCCTCCAGAGTCCAGTCCTTGTGAGCATAGGCAAAGTCCAAGCATGCTTTGTGATGTCTAGCAGAGAGTAGAGGGCATTTGGTCTTGACTACAGCCTTCATCCCAGTTTTTTTCAAGTGACGATGAGTGGTACTTGGATGGAGAGGCTGATTGATAATGTTTGAGAGTGTTTTGGTCACTTGAACTGCATTCTCTGCCTTCTGAGATGAGATAAGATAAACAGCATGGTGAACATTTGCAAAAGAAAGCTTTGATGGGTAATTTCCAGAGGACTTTTGAAGGTTGAAACACTCCTTGGAATGAAATCTGGAGATGGTAGCAATGCTGATACCAGTAGTAGAGGCAATAGAGCAAGTAGAATGACCAGCATCAAGCTGAGAAAGAAAAGTGTTCTTCTGAGTGACAGAAAGAGATCTCATGATGATAATAGTTGGAAAGAAAGAGTTATGGGAACTAACTCAAGCTCAGACATGATATTTATATGTGTATCTTTACTTGTATGACAAACAAGCACCAACAATCCTTTCATTTAACTAGAATCCTACCACTGATATCAAAAGGTGCAAAACTGTTACAATGATATCTCTGGATTAAAATGGCCATATCTCCACAGCCTCTGAGCCAAATCACATGAACCAGGAACCAAAATGTAGCCAATGGTTAGTAGCTCCCACACCCCCACCAACCCTAAGTGAAACTTCCATACCCTCCATTACTACACCATGTATACTCCAAAAGTACCAAACATTGTAACAGTTTTACACCTCACTGTATATCAGAGTACTTATATCTTTTTCAGTCTCCTGAGCTGGAACATGCTGTGAGGTCAGCATCCTTGTGATAGTGTTATTTGGTGCTGGCATGGTCATTAGTAGTGGCTGTGACATCTTCATCACTCCTGATGTTGGATTCTGGAAATTGGTATATCAGGTCTTTGTTTGTGATTGTAACTGATCTTCAATTTCAGCTATCAGCTGAATATTCTCTCTGTACTCTTTTCTAGCTGCTGCTGCTGCTACTGCTAGAGTAGTGCACTTCTCTTGGATGACCATGCTGCTTTGCTGTGATGCTAGCAGTTTAGACACCCCTGGGTATCAGGTTTTGTTTGCTATGCAGGTGTTGATTTGCTGTGACATGGAGAGATAGAGGGCAACACAGTATCATCACACTACCTGGTCAGTTTTTCAATATATAGTTAGAGATCACTGCTTCTTTTTTTAAAATGTAGAATGCAGATATCCCTGGTGCTTGTTAACCCACCTTGGCCATTAGCTTGTTCCCATGTGTCTGCCATATCTTGTTTTCAGCATAGAATGCAGACATGTCTGCATGATAGCCTATGCCTGGTATCCTATTACCATTACATTTGCTAGTGATGTGGATGTGGACCCATGCAATACCAAGAATAATCTGAAGAGAAGCAGCCTCTTCACTCTATTGATTCTTACTCATGTGTCTGCCTTTTTTTTTTTTCTGTGTAGAATGTATATGTGCCTGGTATTCTGTTACCACTACAATTGCTAGTGACCCTGGCACAGAGCCACATGGTACCCAGGACTATCCAAAAAGAAGAAATCTCTTCACTCTACACTCATATCCCCAGCCAGACATTTTTCTATATATCTCTATTAGCTGAAACCATTTATTTGTAGCTTCCTGGGCTGTAATAAAAGCTGTTGGACCCAGGGAGGTCTTAAACACCACACTCAGTTACATTAACATTGAGATCATCAATGCATGCAGTTATTGCAGCAACATACTAATCACCTAACTGATAGTGAATACTCTTTAGTTGCAGATCCAGATGAGCCAAATCTCAAAAAACCTGTGATCAACAGCAATCTATCCCATTAGCATATTTGGTTCCACCCTGTGCTTAACAGTGTGTATAGTATCTATTAGCAATATAGCAATATTTCTCTCACCACCCAAATCAAATAGAGACACCATGTGATCCTTTTGGCCACAATCTCCCTCCAAATGTGCCACTGTTTCCCTTAGACCACTGTGCCCAAGGTGACTAGACACCATATGCTAACCATGCTCAGTTTAAACTAGCAGAGTTTCTTTACCAAAAGGTACAGATGTCTGCAGGCAAGATAGACTTGTGTATGGACATTCTGTCCATAATATATAATGGATATGACCCACCATTTATATCTCATGATGCACTGTATAAGTCCATTGATGCTATCCCATATGGGAATTGCCCATGGTAGTCCTTTTCAGTGAGGTATTTAGGACAACTGCCTGAGAACCCACCATCTTGGATACTGGCTAACTATAATATATGGTATTGTGACTCATGCAGAATCCTTAAACAATAAACCAAGAATCTGGAATTTGCAGGTGAAATTAACTATGCTATGCAGGTGAGTTTTACTTTATGAACTCAGATTGTTATACTATTGATCATCCATTACAGGTAATGACAAATAAAAACAGTCAATATGAAATCTGTGATCTCATGTTGGGTCAGTGTGTTAAAATAAGCAAGTGTGTGCACAATCCCTCATTGGCCCCATTACTATAATTCTGTGGACCTAGATATATACTTCCCATTCTCTATACTACATGGTCTATATTTTTATACCTACTTGCATATACTTTTATTGTCTTAACCCTTCATTCCATATCTTACCTTATACATTCAAGTACTTATAGTTAAGAGTATATGGCTTCCTGCTTGGTGACTACTACCTCAGTCCATTCTACCACATATAACTGAGATGAGCCACTTCATTATCATAACTAACTAATTGCTCACACTGTATATAGATCACTCATCTAGGTAACTATAAATATTCACCCCTTTTGCCACATGCAACTGAGACCACTCATCTAGCCATGTACTCTGGCCCTTACCCTGCTTGTGCTCTTACAGGTTATGAGCCCTACCTATTTCCATTGAAACCATAACCTGCTAATTGATTAGCCATGTCTAACACACCTATAACTACCAATATGCTGCCAAGCAACATACCCAAGCTTGACCCCTTGCTCTGTAAAAAAGAGCTAAGGAACTTAGACAAGGGTGCAACACATGTGTTAAAGCCAAAGCCCATTCCCTCCATTGTACTTGTTGTAC
>JBBPRD010000413.1:0-13647 GCA_038092855.1 Boletus piedmontensis
CCAGTGGCTGTAAAACGGTTTCGGCGAGCGTCGATGGTGACACCCCCCGTTGTCATGCCATGCAGCTTTCCGATGTTGCTATCGCGGCACTTCCTGCCTTCAGTTTGTGAGAGTTCACCCCGATGTGGGTTAGGGAAGCCGTGATGACTTGGTTGGAATAGTTCAAAGTACCGGCAAGGAGAATTATACGGATACCTAGCTCCTGTGGCAACCAGCGGCCAACGTGTTATCGGAATAACCAAACGAGTGAATGAAGGAGTCATAGAAGAAAGCCACCACAGATGCTACTAAGATCTCGCAGCTATATCAAGCCTAAGTATGTGTCGGACTTGAAGAGCGCGAGCCGGATGACCTGCAAGGAGACATTAGGGAGCACTACGTGTACTGGATCGGGTTGACAGACCCTCCTGGCATTCCGTGCGCGCGATCGTATCTGAATCTTCGGGACGGTGATCAAGTAAGGAATGTAGCCGACTTTGCACTTTCGACGCACGTCACGTGCAGGACCGTTGCTTAGCTAATAGTGTGACAACCAATCAAAATTCAACAATTAATCAAGAATTCAAAATTGACAAAAAAAATGGTACATCATGTATGATACGTATCAGCTTGTCTGTCCTTCTCGACTCCGCACCAACATTGGAGATTTCGACTCTTCGCTCGACATGCAGTTGGCTGCACAACGTCACTCTTGTGTCAGTCAGTCACATCATTGATGTCAGTCGAAAATGCAAAGTCGCCTACTGTAACGTTAACTTAACAAAGGTGGCGCGCAACCGTGAGAACACGGCCCCACATGGTTGCCGATTCATCCTAGTGAGTGCAGACTTCGACCCGTTTTGGTTGGCTGCTAGGCTGTAGCACTTGTGGCTGCATTCCACTCAGGAAACGGAAATGTCGTACTACCATCCGTGGCGTTGAGGCTCATGTGATTGGGTTTTCTGTAGACGTGGTCCTTGTACCTCCTCGTGCACGCCAATCTTGCAAGTGGGTCTTTGGTCATGAGGATCATAGCAGCTGACCTAGATAGCAACTTGGCAAGATCGAGCTGCCGTCTAGTCTGAGCTGCCGTCTCCAGACAGGCATAGAGACACGTAGCATGCTGTAAGTAAGGTTCTTAAAATGCTTTCGTCGGCTGCGATGATCCGATAAGATAGCATGGACATTGTTCCTGGTTATGGGGGTCTCGCGTGCCCTGGGGTAGTCATGCAACATGGTTGCTGGTAAGTTCCCGTTTTATTGGGAATGATGCATCTCACTTTCATCTCCCATGCTGTATCAATTAGACTCAGCTTCGAGCCTGGTGGTATACACAAACTTTCTACTTCTCACGGGTCATCTCCGAGATAGTAGGTCTGCGGCTTATTGGAATCCTCCCAAGTTCACAATATAATTATCTGATCTGGAAGTCAATGACATTTCTCGCCTACTGGCGAACTATGACAGTTTCACCCTGCTCACCGGATCAATCTTTGTATTTGTCATAGGTTTTGCTGGCAAGGGTTGTGCTCCACTCGGTCTAGCGAAGATGGTCCCGTGGGTTTGGGCCCATATGGTGAATGCCTGATTAAGGATTCGGGATATTTTCCTGTCTGTATAAGAGGATGAGAGGATGCTGGAAGAAGAGCAACCAATCTCGTTAGTCTCCTCACTATGAAATCATCGTTCCTTGCCTTTGTCGCGCTTGCGGTCTCTTCGTGTGTGGACGCTGCAACATATTCGTTGACCGCCAGTCTCTCCGGGCAATCATTCCTTGATGCTTTCTCGTGGCTGGCGATTGCCGATCCAACGCATGGGCGAGTGTACGTAATGCCCTCCGTTTGCTAGGATACTCGTCTGATGATATGAGGTAGGAATTATGTCAGCCAATCGACGGCGCAATCAGCAGGCTTGTATTCGGTTTCTGGAACCGCCGTGACACTGCGGGCGGATGATACCACCATCCTCAATCCCAGTGGACCGGGTCGAAACTCCTTCAGGTTGGCGTCGAACGCTCAGTACAGCACTCACACTGCGATGTAAGTGTAACTATGGTTGCTGCAACCTTTTTCCCGCTGAAAAAGCATCAGTTTCGATATTGGCCACATGCCTGAGGGCTGTGGAACATGGCCGGCAGTCTGTAAGTAGCCTGTCTGTTCGGATATACGAAATACTCAAGTATCTTCAGGGTTCGTTCGCACTTCACATTAAGACGTTCACTAATGCAGTCCCCGCATGATTTTGGTTGTATACAGGGTACGTCTGTTCCGCATCCTGAATCTGGTCACGGCAAATGACACTTTTCATAGGAACTTGGTGCTAATTGGCCGAATGAGGTGAGGGCTGCATGCACGTCCGTCATCGGTGCATCTAACGGTCACTGTACAGGGTGAAATCGATATCGTGGAGGGCGTCAATAACGTGGTACCCAACTTATCAACCCTACACACGAGTCCGAGTAGGTGTTTCAGTGGCGGAATCGGTGTGCTGCTTCTTATCCCCCCGTAGATTGTGCCATACCATCGTCTGAAATAATGACCGGGTATGTCCTTCACGCCGTTCGCAAACCACCCGCGATCTCACATCTCCATCATTTCAGAACGGTTGCGGGAACTAATTGTGACGTCTACTCCACTGGCAATACCGGATGCGGTATTCGCTTCGCTGATGTGAACAGCTTTGGGCCGGGGTTCAACAATGTTGGCGGTGGCTGGTAAATTTCACGTTTCACAGGCGTTGATCGAGGTTGCTAATCTGACTAGGTATGCTATCGAGCGGAGCTCCACTTACATCGCGATATATTTTTGGGAACGTCACGATCCGTCCGTTCCTGTTGAAGTAATGAATCCGCAGGGCAACACTACCATTAATACCAGCACCTGGGTAATTGATTTGTTTCAACGTTCGGGGACAAACACTGATGTTCCAATCAGGGCACGCCTGCGGCTTACTTCCCAGATACATACTGTGATTTTTCGTCTCATTTTGGACCAATGAATATTATCATTAACCTGACCTTCTGTACGTGACAATCCATTTCGCTGTGGGGGTTCACCACAAGTTGATAACTTGTTTTTGCAGGTGGAGATTGGGCTGGCGCCGTTTACTCCTCCACAAATCCCAAATGCCCCTCGACCTGTATCGGTAAGCGCTATAAAGTTGGCCTCTCCTTTGGCACACGGCGAAACTCATTGTTTGGTCAGATTTTGTGAACAACAACCCAGCGGCATTTTCGAATGCGTACTTCGAGTTCAACTCTTTGAGAATCTACCAGTAATCGTCGATTCTCCGGAGATTTATTTTTTCCCATCGTGTACTTCTAGTCCTTGACATGTCTTGCAGTCGAGTAAATTAGTCCCGCCGTATCATTTCGTATATGCTTCCTAACTCTGAAGATGCTAAAATTTCTAACTGGGGTTAACCGAGGAACAATCCCGTTCTTATTAGTACGGTGAGTCGGAAGAGATGCCACTGGTGAGGTTTTCCGAGAGATGTCACACTGTGCCGCCGACTCACAAGCCGGCAGCTATTGATAAACTCAGCGAAATTCATTGCTGCAGTGGACTAGTACGCCACGAGTGGAATGTCGCATTGAATGCAAAGAAGCGAACTCACGGAGCGCCAGCAGCGGTGTTCTCAGCACGACAAGAAAATACCTCAACCAATATTATTACCCCAACTGCACAAGTGCAACACGATCGAAGATACAGCCCTGCTCGGCATTTCAACAGCGGCAGCGGACTGCTTGCGGCTTGGCATCATGCGGAATAACCAACTTAGGGGCTAACTCTGATGCTGACCAACTCACTTTCCTTCGGTCAGCATGACTAGTAGTTTGAATTCCAACCGCCAGAGAAACAGCTTCATAATAAATATTGGGAGTAACAATACGTTTGTCGACTCCTTCTTGTAATTGTCCTGGGTCTAACATGTTGGCCACCAACAAGAACGAAGCAGCTGCTCCATTAGAACCTGCCACCAAGACCGCTGCATTTCGTTCGACCCCTGTTACGACGAAGTACAGGGCAAATACAGCTATTCCAGTGACGGATGTCAAATCTCGCTCGCAAATCCAACGTAAACTGGCAGCAGACATGATAGGTCATTGGCTCGGCCCAATGCCTGTTGACGACTTTCTTGCAGAGTTTCTCCCCTGCGCAAACAAGCAGTTACCAACATTTTCTGATAATGTGCTTCATGGCATTGCCACGCACAGTACTGAGGTTGGACGCTACGACCCTTTTGTACGTCTCTTGCTTCCGCAGCGGCGGGTAATCTAACAATGTGAGAGATCTTGTAGATAAATGCGATTGAGGCTTGGATCCCTGATATGGAAGCCGTCAACACCAGTGGCCATGCAGGGGACAAACACTTGAAGCCGGACATTTGCATCTATAATAGAGGTGGGAACGCATCCAAAGGCGTTGATTTTGCACGTCTGGAGCTGTGGATTGAAGTCAAGAGGGGAAGTGAGGTAGCCTTCCGGGATGTTACCACACAGGCATCGGCCCGTTTCCCAGCAATCCAACAAGGCACCTTTACACCTGAAACTGTGGCCGGACAGGAGATCCGTGGGCAGCTGGCAAATTATGCTGGTGCTCATCATGGTCATCAATTCCGGCATTTTTCGTTTTCGGTTCTTATAACAAATGCTCACCTCCGGTTTCTGCGCTGGGATCCTGCAGGAACAATCGTCAGCGCTTCATTCAAGTATGACAACAATCCTACAATTTTGGCCGAGTTCTTCTGGAGGTTTAACCATCTCTCTGCCAAAGAACGAGGCCACGACATATCGGTTCGTCCCATAGCTGTCAAACCTGATGTTGCCAAGCGTGTCAGGGTTAATTTGGAGGTTGCAAACAAAGAGGAGCAGTTATTTGAGTACCACCTACCTGGTCTGATGAAGAGAGGCCACGCCTACAGCCCCCAGCCAATTTCCCAAAACCAGATGCTTGTCAGCCGATGCACTCGGAGTCTACCAATATTGTGGATCCCAAGGCCATCCCAGGCCACCACTGGGACATGTGCACAATGCGAGTCCACCGACAAACTTGATGCCACAACAGCTCAGAAAACGGAAATCAAACTGGTACATGGGAGGACTCTGGAAGACATATGGGCTGGAGAGCGCATTGTCTACTTAAAGGACACCTGGCGCTTCCTCTCCAGCTCTGCAGCTGACCCAGTTGTACCAGAGCATGAGGTTTACGCCCAGCTCATTGAAAAGGGCACACCAAACATCCCTAATCAGGTTGTTGGCGGCGATGTGGACGGCGGTTTAACACGCACGCAGGAATTTATGAATAGTTCATGGGTTTGCATCCATCCACGGGTATCCCCATTCCACCATTACCGACTTGTCGTTGATGTCGTTGGATTTCCGCTTACAACATTCGAGTGTACAAAGCAGCTGGTCTCTACCGTCCTTGATGCATTGAAAGGTAGGGTTGTTCTAATTGTCAAGTGACTGTTGCTAAATTACACGTACAAAGCATTCGCCCACGCGTCCAAAGTTGTGGGAATATTGCACCGCGACATCAGCCCTGGTAATATCATTAGGGCAAAGAATGGCCAAGGCCTCTTAATTGACTGGGAATTAGCTAAAGAGATTGGTCGGGTTGGTTGTAGACGGCCTGATCGCACAGTGAGCCTCTATCTGGTTCGCAGAAGAGTCTATTTAGGCAAAACTTCTCAGGGAACATGGCAGTTCATGTCTGCTAACCTGCTTCGGAATGTCGGCAAGTTGCATACAGTTGCAGATGATCTTGAATCATTCCTGCATGTTCTCGGATGGACCACACTTCGTTTCGTTCCCGCGGTCGACACCTATACAGGGCAGCGCCGCTTCCATGATTTGGGAATCTTTGATGAAGGTTATCGCATTGAAGAAGGTGCTCTCAAGAACTATGAACATGGAGGTGACTTTAAATCCATGCTGCTCCGGGGCGGCGGGTACCCATCAGAATATTTCAAATCCAAACAATCTACCCCGCTGATCAAGCTGATTACCACGCTCAGCCTACCCTTCAGGACCCTGTACGCCATTGAGCCTCCTGTGAAAGAAGATCAAGAATATTGCGAGGTATCAAAGCAATTGGATTCCGCAGATTGGTTTGTCAAGACAATAGATGCAGCGTTGCAAGACCGAGAGGAGGACTGGCCCATGGATGACAAGGGTGTAAAGCTTCCCATCCACCGCGACCCTGAAGCAGAGACGCAGAGCCAGCAGCTAACCAGGACCAGCCAGTGTGCAAGTGAGCTTGACGAATGGGAGAAATCAAAAGGCTTTTCAATGGGCTCAAAGCGCCCTGCCACTCCAACTACCCCAGGGCCTAGCGGTAAACGTCATCGCAATTCGCCAGCTCCGTATGCAATGGCTTGAAGGTGTTTTGGGAGCTAGTAGGGCAGTGGCGGCTGATCACCCTGAGATAATTCCCGACGGTGGATTCGATTTTAGAAGTACCACTGGTAGGTCTACCTCATCTCACATACTAAATGTACAGTAATCTAGCTCGGTTTCCCCTAGTACATTTCTCATCTTGCCAACCCTGTCTGTACCGGAATTTAAATGTGTTATTGGGCAGGATATGTCGGATCCGACTCGGAAGAGATGTTGATCCCTTTTGAACATCGTTAATTAACCGAGTACGATACTTTTTCACACAAGAAGCAATGGTAGGATCGAGGATAAAGTGTCATACATTACACATCGAGACTACTCTTATCGCTATGGTTAAAAGGTAGCAAATTATTAGCAACATTGTCCTTTATTTGTGACACATCCGTGGTTAAAGTATTCAGGGAAAACATCTACTGAATGGCGATGCGCTTGGCCTGCTGCTCGGGAGAGGTCTTTGGGAATGTGATCGTCAAGACACCGTTCTCCATCTTGGCCTTCACGTCCTCGGTCTGACGAGCTGCATTAGCACCCAATGTCAAGAGAAGACTCACATCATGAGCTCACCTCGGTCCCAATGGGAAGCTGTAACGTCCGAGAGAATTTCCCAGAGCGGCGCTCACGAACGACGTAGCTCCCTTCTTCGTGAGTTTCAGAACTGGCTGTCTCGCCGGAGACAGTCAGACGGTTCTGGTGGACATCGATGGCAATGCCTTCCGGCGTCAAGCCGGGTAACTCGAAGGTCGCCGTCACGGTATTGGTATCCTTGGATTCGTGAATGTCCAATCTGGAGAGAAATTCAGTAAGGACAGAAAAAGAACGGTAAAATATGAATTACCTTGGACGGTAAACCTCGCTGTGACGTGGTGTAGCGTTTCTCGTCTCTGTCGAGGGAGCGCAGGCGCGGGGACAGAACCGAGATGCGAAAGCGTCTTCGAAGAGATGGTCAAACTCGGTG
Organism: Boletus piedmontensis; assembly: GCA_038092855.1. Classification (NCBI taxonomy): domain Eukaryota; kingdom Fungi; phylum Basidiomycota; class Agaricomycetes; order Boletales; family Boletaceae; genus Boletus; species Boletus piedmontensis. The sequence goes on from JBBPRD010000413.1 coordinate 7,335, forward strand.
GCGGGGTCGTAGTAGAAGTGGATCAGTGACATTTGTCAAGTGTGAAAAGCTGAGCGCTGGTGATTGAAGCAGAAGATGGAACCGTTCAACAAGTTATGAAGATATTGTGATGAGGGAAATGGCTCCGGATGCTCACCTTTTTATAAGGCTGGAGAATTCATCTGTAATGTTCTAGATCGACGGAGAAGATAGCGTATGTTTGCGAAACGGGGAGGTTCATCACCAAGCTAGACTGGTAACCAATCTTCAAGCATACCCTTGACTGTTCGGTAGCTTTCGAGATTGTTCGACGCGGGCGGTGAGTCCCCATTTTGGAAGGCAATGTATTATTGACACGTATTTGGAAAATGACGAGGATGGAAATCTCCCTTTGGCACCGCAAACGACGTTGAAACTGTGCGTCCGAACGTTATGGAGGACGCGGACATCGACGCGTTCGTGCAATGGTTCCGGTATAATGGAGGGTATGTTGATACGAAGGTGATGGGTATATCGGAATTTCCAGGCAGTGGACGCGGAGCGATTGCGTTGTGTGATATTCCTGTGTGTGGATTATCGATTCCGGTCAGTGTTGCTGATGCATGATTGAACTACCCATCGTTTGAATGATACGCCCCCGACAGGAAGGATGTACCCTTCTCACACACCCGCGCAGAGCGTGTGTACCATGAACAGCTCATTCCGGCCATCAAGGTTAGTGCACACTCTGTTGTTTCCGATTTTTTTCACTCTGACGACTCTTGACCCTAGACATCCCCTACTCTCCTTCCACCCTCTTATCATGGAAAATGGTATACTCTGTGTGCATATCACCGTACTGGAAGTCGTATTCTATCACGCAGCTTCACAGTCACCCGTTGGACAGATGATCCTGAAATCGAGCAAGACAAAGATCACGACAGCGAGGCAGAGGGAGGGGAAAGCGATACGGACGAAGCCGAAGATTCCAGTCCGAATACATCAATCAAATCGTCTATACATATCGACCACGTTCACCCTCATCCCTCTTTGCTCAAAGGCACAAATGACGGGCTGGACTCGGGTTCGGAAGATGACGAGGAAGATGATCCTTCCGATGTAGCAATGGTGCCAATGACAGACATTTTGAATGCAAGATGGGGAAGTGAAAATGTGAGCTCAGTTCTGTTGTGTTTCGCGTGCACTTTAGTTTCTCATTTGTTCTCTGTGTCACGGGTGATTGGGCTACTTTTGCGACTGACCCTTATAAATGCTGTTTAGGCAAAGCTGTTCTACGGACCATTCGTACTGCGAACGGTGACCACAAAGAACATAAAGCAAGGGGAGCAAATCGTGAGTGTGCTTGAAATTCCCCCGCGCCTAACCAGTTTTTTTCGCCAATTTTGCTCTCGCCTTTCCTGTTATCGATGTCTGCGGAAAAATATCACGATAGCTTAATACGTATGGCGACCCACCAAATTCAGATCTTCTGAGGCGATACGGGCACGTTGATTTGGTCCGACTACACCTCTCATCCGTTCCTATGCCTCGCAGACATGGAGACACGGAAATGAACGAAGGTGACACGGATGTGGTGGCCATCATTTATTTGGGCAAATACAAGATGTAGGCAAATGCGAGCGAGGACCATGAATTGGATGACTTTCAACAATTTCGCGCGCACGAGATATCAACCACCGAGACTCCTTTCGCTGAAGAAGGGCACGATTTCTCCATTCTGCCCCCCGCGCACAATATAAGCGGCCTGGCGCGCTCCTGCTGTCGCAGGTTCCCTGCTCACCCGCCGGCAAACACATGGACGGCAATCACATGCCCGCCGCTAGTAACTTGCATCCGGGGTGTATCTTTTCGTCATCCACTACTTCACTAGAGTGGTTGTCTTGTGCGCAACCTTCTGCTGTTCTTTCAATGCGCACGTCGCAGCTAGAGCCGCAGCCCGCCATGGAATTGCCTGTCCGGCGTCCGGCACACAATAACCATCATTTTCGCACGCACGGTGCACAACATGGAATAAAATGGCTTTAAGTAGCAAACGAAACGCGTTTTGGGTATTTCACCTACTGCCGTCACAATATTGGTGGTACTTTGATGAGGGTGATTCTTGGCATCAGAATGTTCATTTAGTTGATATCCTCGAAGCGGCTCAGTATCTTCTCTGAGGCCCCAGGCCCGATTGTTTACTTCGTCGGTAGAGATCCCCCGCCTCGGGATTATGTGACAAACAGTTTTCGAGATATAGATACTCATTCGATAATTAGTCGATGTACTCTGTCACGGTTATGTACCCCATTTGGATCACTGCTGCCTCAACGAGTACCACCCATTTCTACTTGTTTTTCATCGCTAGACTGTTACAGACAGTCTACAAGTATATTGAGCCTTGCTTTCCTGAATGCAGTTTATAGACATCGAATAGAAAGTTCGCTATTGGTTGCCGGCATTTACGGAATCTTCCACTTGATTATGAAAGGAGTGCATATTCCCGCTCCGTCTCTGAGACTCTCAGATGGAAAAAACTAGACATTAGTGGTAAGACCTTCAATTCCGGAGTCTACCCGAATCTTTTCTGTCTGCGTTCCAAGAATTCGCTCTCACGGACACGCCTGCAGTTCTATATAATATAAGGGGTTCGCCTGTATTTATGGCTGATCTAGTAGTATGTGACCCTGGGCCGGGCAAGTTCAAGCTCCCAAGAGCACGGAGATGTATTAATGCTGCTGGCTAATCTCAACAGGAACTTGGACTTCGGTTATGTCTGTCGACCATCCCAGGCTGCGTGTGGGGTTCGCTGATGTATGCTAGAGGGCCTGCAGCGCAGAGACTTCGGGGTATATCGTTCAGCCAGTTCTGCTGAAACACGCATGCGGACTCTTCGTTCATGTGACACTCGGCAACTCAAGGTTCTAGCAACTTTGGCCGGAGGGTCATGTTAGCACTACGGTGGCCATCTGACTATTTCAAGATTCGGACGTTGAGAACAAACGGTACGACGCGCTGTTTGCCGGTGGGTCGTACAAAATATGCTTGTCGCCTTCGCTCTCTTACCCACGCACCCAACAATCTCGACTTTTTCGACATGGACAAGGTAGGACATCCTCGCCTAAAGGGTACTGCTCTCGTTGCCGCAATTACCTCCGTTTGCGGCTTCGGATTCTGGCTCTTTGGCTATGATCAAGGAGTTATGTCTGGCGTTGTGATCTCTCAGCCGTGGCTCACGCAGATGGGCAATCCGAGCACCGTTATGATTGGTACAATCACATCCCTTTACGATGTCGGTGCCATCGTTGGTGCCATTGTAGCTGCAGGCAATTCTGAGTGTCTGGGTCGAAAACAAACACTTATGCTCGGGGCAACCATCCTCATCATAGGGTCGGTGCTCATGGGCTCAGCATTCGAACAGATCCAGATGATGGTGGCGCATGTCATCATTGGTATTGGTAAGGTTCTCTTTTGCATTCCCAGAGGTCGATTGAACGACTTTCTACAGGGATTGGTTACATCACATCAGGTAAGCTTCAAGTTCAGCTTCGCATATAGCCCAGGCCATTTATCTACCATATAAGTGACCCCTGTCTACCAGAGTGAGATAACGTTGCCAGAGCACCGTGGTTGGCTAGTTTGCTGCCAACTGTCGAGCATGCTCGGCGGACTCTTGCTTGCGTATTGGATGAACTACGGGTTCTATTTCCACAGCAGCTCAGCTCAGTGGCGCTTCCCCCTTCTTTTCCAATGTGTATTTGCCATCTATGTCATCGCTGTCACACTCTGGCTTCCCGAAACTCCACGCTGGCTTATGCAGCACGACCCTACACCCGATCGGGGCACTACCGTCCTTGCAAAGTTACGAGGTGTGTTGTCCGATCATCCTGTGGTTCAGCACGAGCGGACGGAAATCCTGGAGGCGATTGCCCTGGAGGCGAAGGAGGTAGGCTCTTGGTCGGACCTTTTCAAAGACCATGGAATTCGGGGAAACAAACGGTTCTACCTTGCGCTCGGCATCCAATTTATGCAGCAGATGACAGGTTCGTCTGGGCAACAACATACAATGCACAGTGCATGAAATTGTTCCCTTAGGCATCAACATCATTACATATTATGCGCCAACGTTGTTCCAACAGAGTCTAGGCATGTCACAAGAAAGGTCTCTTTTCATCGGCTGTTTCCTCCAAGTTTGGTATATCATGGCCTCCTTTGTTACCGTAAGCACATTGACATCCATATTTCTTTGTCATCTAACCATAATGTACCGCATGTAGTGGTACACTATTGATCGTGTTGGACGTCGAAAACTCTGGATCTCGATGGCATGCGGACAGTGCCTCGTCCTCGTATTAGAAGCTATCTGTGTCAAGCTGAACACGCCGCAGGCGAGCATTGGCGCTGTCTTCTTGGTCTTTGCCTATGAGGCATGCTTTACCTGGGGTCCGTCATTACTATACTTTTTATTATTTTTGTGTCTATTCCTGACACGTTCACGTAGGTTGGATGGCGACCGTCTGGATTTACCCCCCAGAGATCCTGCCTCTCAAGCTTCGTGCCAGGGGCGCTGCACTTGCAGCCGCCGCTGACTTCCTGGGAAATTTTGTGGTTCGTTTCCATATCTACTTTTTTTAACGGCAGCACGGTATTGATCCAAGGGATGTATTGCAGGTCGTCCAGATCACACCGCCCGCATTGCGCAACATTGGATACAAGACATACATCATCTTCGCCGTGTTCAACTTTGTCAATGCATATATCGTCTGGGCGTTCTATCCAGAGACGGCAGGACTTACACTCGAATCGGTCGATGACCTGTTCCGGCGAGATGAGAAACTTAGTAATTCACACAAGTTCGGGTTGCAATGGTCGATCGTCGCCAAGGCAGCAGTCACTGTAGAGAAGGTTAAGAGGGACCGTGTTACTGGTGTCGAGGGTGCAGTACAGTCGGGTTTGAACCGGGAGAAAGAGTCCATCGATAGCATGCAAGCGGTTGATGCGAAGAGTTGATGAGTTTGCACAAGTAGAACTTAAATGTCACGGTGACACGGGGAAGCATGATATTAATATCGATACATGCCTCAGCGAAAGAAGTACTGAACATTACCTGTAGAGTATGCTCATCTGGCGTTACTCCTGGGAACCTGCCTGCCGACACTCTTTTAGTTTAGCTCAAACTTCCTATATTTGTTGTCCACAGGATGGTTTGCCATGTTCACTTGAGGGGGCTGGCCATGATGGATGCAATCAAGTCTCTGTGCAGGACGAGCAAACGCATCGAAGAGGTCAGTGTCCAACTGATGGGCGCGACAAGGGTGCTTCCCTCATGAAGAGATATTAATTGAAGAGAGGGAATTAGTGTCCTGTTGACCATGAATAAACATACCAGCCTGGATATGCAGAAACGTTGCACGATTTGCGTTTGTGGTCGTGCTCCTTACCCTCTTAGACATTGCCTAGTGTTGGTTTGGGCTAGTTAGGGCAAGGATCTCAGATGAAAAAGGATCGGTTGTTGGGCTAAAGTGACCCGTGAAACGAGTCACATTAGGAATCTGGAAACATGAATCCGTGAGCAATTCTTCCGTTGACGATTCAGAGGTCACCGCCATAATTGTAACAAGTGTCCATTAGAGTGAAGGCAAGCACCAAATACAGGTGTGTGAACTGATGGATATTAATAAAGAAGCACTTGTCCAGCAGTTGGACGACCACACCCCCTCCATCGACACCCGGGCAAGTATGTCTTCGAGAATAAGTCAACAGTTAAGGGATAGTGAGTAGATGGCAGTGGTCTGGGTGTGGTGATACTGACAAGGACTCAAGGATTGGATGAAAACCGACCCTCCTGCAGCACTGTGGAAGAAGGATCGATCAAAATATATGGTCAAAAGGGCATACGTTCGGTCGCATTCCTCGTTGATGGGAAATACGTGGTGAGCAGTGGTGATGAAAGGAAAATCCAACGTTGGTGAGTTGAAGACGGCAAGGAGATAGGGACGCCAATGGATGCGGAGAGTACTGTTCGCAACATCACAGTGTCACAAGATGGAAAGTGGGTGGTCAGTGGGACGGACAGTGGCCAGATGATGGTATGGAATGTGGAGAGCCACGAGAAAGCGATCGAGTTCAGAGGACACCGTGATTGGGTACGTGCGGTCAATATCTCACCGGACGGGACGAGAATTGCGTCTGGGTCAGACGATAGGACTGCCTGCGTCTGGTCAATCTCGACTGGCCAGCGACTGCTCGGCCCGTTGAAACATGACGATTGGGTAGTTGCGGTTAAGTTCTCGCCCGATGGACAGCTTGTCGCCACAGCCACTTGGTGGCGCGACTCTGTTCGGATCTATGACAG
>JBBPRD010000414.1:0-13603 GCA_038092855.1 Boletus piedmontensis
GGAAAGTAAATGCAAAGTACCGGAAAATATGCCGCTTTGTCTTTACATCTGGTAGAGGGAACTCAATCTTGCGGTCGATCCGGCCAGGGCGAATGAGAGCTGGGTCAAGTGTGCTCTTCCGATCTGGGCGATTAAAAAGAAATAGATTATCTGTGCACCTTTCCTGAATTCATCTTTCCTTACCTTCCTCGTTGCATTGGCAAGATAAAACTCCGTGATGTCAACGCCTGCCGACAGAATGACGTGGTGACCAACATCGATGAATCTCCACCTGTCTCCTCCGTATTCCGTTGTGCGTTTCACATTCAGAGCCGGCTGTAGGAGTCCAGGTAAGTGAGTATGTGCTCTGCTCATTAGATATCCTACCGGCTTCAATGTGGTGGCATTTCGAACCCTTTGCATGTATCATTGTTTGCTGAATGTAGTGCTGAGCTTGATAACATAAATACTCCTTTCGCAGCTTGTTTCAAGTGGTTGAAGAGCATTACTCAGTCGAACCTTAGTGCCAGTCAATCTTGACATGAGTTTGAGCGTGGGATGGCTCCATCTCTCTAACACCCTAGGTCGTCATCGAAATCCTGCAAGAGTCACCAGGAACAATTGATATATACCTTACTCCCCTTGCAACATGACTAAATATGCCGCTTGGATTGCTCCGTGATGTGGCATCATACCTGACGTTACCGTATATCAAGTCACACACTACGTTTCAGCTGTTCCCGTCATATAACGTTCTTGTAAAATGTGCTTGTTACATATGAGCACTAGTACTCTTGAACTATTCCCTATCAAAGTTGAAATCGCGAAAAATGTGAAAGTTTTCTCTTCCTTGATTGCGCGACAATACTATAACGCGAAGCAATGTACACGTACGATTGCCGCGATCCCCAGAGATATCTTCGCTACGTCCTTTAACCGTTTATATATTTCATGGTCTGTTTCTCTCTTCTCCGTGTTTCGCGTTGGTTCTAATGTCACATTCTTCAGATCGGCTTCCTGTCAAACCCCGGACTGGTATGTTATTTGTCTTTCTCTCAGGTTCTCAGAACACAATCTAGTAGATAATTTGATACACGAATCATTGCCGATAACCAATTGGCGCTTCCGAGTCCGAAATTCGGACTGTAACCTTCCTTTCCTCACTTGAGTTGAGATAGGAGATCAATATTATTATTCATGCCCACATTAACCCCACTCAGAATTATTGCACCCTATCTAGCTATCTAATAGTATCTATATGGGTAGGTCCTATTTTTAGGCCTCCTGACATGCATATGTCATTCCATGGTGTATCATTCTCTTGTTTCAAAAAACCCTTCCCTATGCCACTGCCAGCCAGGCTCTTGAAAAAGCTTGAAATGATGATGCTGTTCAACACAATAGGAAACCTCTTTCCCATGAAAAACCCTCCTTATCCTTGTGATTATTTGGTTGACCAAAGATTGAATGGAATGAAGTCATTATGATAATGCAGAATGGCAGTCATCAGCCTACTCTGCCATCCCTTGTGAAGTAGCTGCATTACCATAATGCTCTGCAGCATTAAGAAAAGTTGCTAGCTGGATGGGAACTGCTGATTGCAGATTGTTGGAGTTATGATGGAAATGAAACAGTTCTCAGTGAGCTTGACAATGTTGACAAATAATCCAGGATGCCCACTATGGTATATCATTCTGCAAATGGCTATCATGGGCAGAGCTAATTTAGTTGTCAGAACCTTGGGTGTTTGTGGCTCCGATGAAGTCGGAGATTTAAATTCCGAGGGATCGCGTTCTCACTCTTCGTTCATACACGTTTCTAATAATTAAGTAACTTTAATACTTGTTGCGCGGGAATGAACATACGACCGAAAAAGACAACTTTAAATGTAGCTGAGAGAGATGTGTCCGAGTTTCGGACCCATCACCACATACAGATCAACCACAAGATCGGTTTTTACTGCATGCGTAGCTATGGGCTACACGCCAAGTAAGGGTGGTCCTTCCAATTTCAATTTGCCACTGGATATCTACTGAACATCTTGCACGCCAGCGCAGTACCGGGTGTATGTAACCCTCGCCTAGTAGAATATGGGAGCATCCACGTTTGGAGTATGATATATGATCCGTGAACCGCCTCTTTGGAGGCGTTCAAGGAACGTGGTGAAACCCCGTTTCATAATATCATGCAACTTCAAATACAAGATACCAAGCCAAGGCCTCGATGCGCCCACATCGTTCCCGCTTCGACCTACTGCCAACATGCCTCACTCACCCTCTGGCGATCTGAAAAATGGTGTCGACATTGATTCCATCAAAAACAAGGAGGCTGCCATTGAGGCTCTCGACGTCAGCGCCAAAGAGGATGCTAGGATACTAAGCAAAATAGACTGGCATGTCCTGCCCATTGTCTCGTTGTTATACCTACTCTCTTTTTTGTGAGTTACGGTCAAGTCGCCTTCCGACTGTTTTTTGATCGACCAATGTTTTGCCTTTAGGGACCGTACTAATATCGGCGAGCACTCTTCTACATTTCCAAGGTGTCCACACCACTTACAACAGCTCTTAGGCAACGCCAAGGTTGCGGGTATGGAGACTGACCTGTACCTTGTCGGACTCAGATATAACACTGCTGCTGCGATCTTCTTCGTGCGGATCTCTATTTTATTCCTATCTCTGACGGGTATGACTAACACTTACTTAGATTCCGTACTGTCTTGCACAAGTCCCATCGTGAGTCAATGCAGCGTACGTCTGATATGTAAATCAAACAATATCCACAGAAATATTCTCCTGAAGCTCGTTCGACCATCTCGTTGGCGTACAGTAATCACCTTTTCAATGTAGCTTCGGACGCTGATTCAGAACGCCTGATATAGTACCTGCAATCATGGTTGCTTGGGGTCTGAACATGACTTTGATGTGTCTCGTGAAGACATATCGTGGACTCCTCGTGTAAGAGTCTGGAAATTTTTGGATCACAATCACTGATGCTGGTCTGGTCATGTACAGCGCCCGATTTTTCCTCGGCTTAGCGGAGGCTGGGTTGTTCCCGGGCGTGACATACTACCTCACTTCGTGGTATCCGCGTGCTGAACGGGCAAAGCGCATTGCACTATTCCTATCTGCTGCAATTTTTGCAGGTGCTTTTAGTGGTTTGCTGGCGTGAGACCGCTTTCTTACTTCAGTACGGCATGCCGCTCACGCACCAAAAGATATTTCATTGAAAAAATGGAAGGGTAGGCAGTGCATCTGAGAAGTGTATTCTTTCATCACCCAAGCTTGCTTTCTCTTGGCAGGATCGGCGGCCTCCATGGTTGGCAGTGGATTGTAGGTCATTTAGAAGTGCCTCTCTGATGCAACGCACTCACCCGAAGTTACTAGTTCTGCCTGGAGGGTATTGGTAAGTCTCCAGTCATCACCACATAGCAATTGTCTGACTTGCATTCCGTAGCTACGGTGCTCGTAGCACTCGCAGCCCCCTTCCTTATGTATGATGTTCGTGCACCCAAGTATCCACTACTTCATTACAACTCAATTCCGTCTAGTCCCCAGAAACAGCATCATTTTTGACGGAGACTGAAAGATGTTATCTTGTTGAATTGCTGAAGAGGGACTCGCTGGGTCTTGCTGCGCATTTTAACTGGCAGTTCGTTTTGCAGGCTCTCAAGGATTATAAAATTTACATTCAATTCGGTACATACATTGGGTACGTGGATGAGAGGACTTCGTACATTGCGGCGGTCTTTCTGACATTTGCATGGGCTAGCTTGATCATCCCCGGTTATGGGATCACACTTTTCACCCCAACCATTATCAATGAGCTCGGTTTCTCTGCTGCAAATGCCCAGCTCCTCTCTGTCCCTCCTTTCGTTGCAGGCTGTGCATCCACCATTCTTTTCGGGATTTATTCTGACAAGCACCAACTTCGCGGACCGTACGTGATTGCTGGGCCACTCATCGCCTTAGTAGGATACATTCTCCTATACACGCAAACACGCCCTGGTCCTGCGTATCTCGGCACCGTACTCACCGCAATGGGTGTTTATTCAGCCATACCTATTTGCCTCGCATGGGTCAGCTCAAATGCCGGAGGGGACATCAAACGTGGTGCCGCCATTGCGATGCTGAATGGATTTGGGAATTTGGGAGGGTGAGTGTTCTTTTCCAGCACATTTCATGATCTGGTAGAACCATCGTAGAATATGTGCGGCTTTCATTTTCTTTGATCCGCCACGGTACTATATCGGCCTTGGAACAATAATGGGTTTGCTGAGTCTCACGTATGTCTCCTCATGATGCTCCGTGATTGTCATGTTCACTGACGGCACGTTAGGATACTGCTGTCGATCGTTTCGATGTGGGATTTCAATAGACTCAACAAGCGCAAGGCGATGATTTGCCGCGAACGTGGGATTACTGATGATCGCAAAGACGACTTCAAGGAAAGTGGGGATGACAGTCCCTTGTTCATATATTCTCTCTAGTTACAACTGGCACGCGATTCTTTGTGCGCATCTGCCGTCCTAAAATTTGGTGATCGTAATTTTTCCCTTAGCCTTTTGTTCGTTTACACCGTGAGTTATGTCCTGGGCGAGCCACTCGTTGGATGTTACATAGATAAGTACTGGTAGTAATGGTGTCGTATGTGTAGTCAATGGCGTTTATATACTGGGTATTCGTCCGATGGATCCGAATGGTGCGAACAGGTTTCCCCTTAGCTTTGTGACTGCGAGTGGCCGTGTTACCGAAATCGACTTGGTAGTGTCCACGTGATCGTACAGCTCGCTTTCGACTTGCTCGGACAAAACATTCGTGTCTATTTACCAGCAGCAATGTCATCTCAACTGTGTCCACCGTACGCTCCTTTCTTCGGGTTCGCTGGAGTAGCTTCCGCAGTCAGTTGTCGCAAAAAACTAGTTCTTGTCTTGTTCCGCTCACTGCCTTGTTTTGACGTCGCAGATGATATTCAGCAGTACGTTCAGGCCGTACATCTCTTCAAACTGCTGACTCTCCCATGCAGCTGTCGGTGCTGCCTTTGGGACCGCTAAATCCGGTATCGGCATCGCTGGTCTGGGTACATTCAAACCAGAGTTGATCATGAAGGCAGGTCCCGAACAATCATACCTGCGGTCCCTCCTGAGAATGATCCTGCTACGCTAGTCTCTAGTACCGGTCGTCATGTCTGGTATCATAGCAGTCTATGGATTGGTGGTGTCTGTGCTCATCGCGGGGTCACGTTCGTCCTCGTCAAGTCCTCCATTGTGAATGACGTGCTCATCCTGGGTTGTCTGCAGTGCACCCTGCAAAAGATTATCCCCTCGCTGCTGGATTCATCCACCTTGGGGCAGGCATCTCGTGCGGTTTTACTGGTATCGCTGCAGGCTATGCAATCGGTCTTGTCGGTGATTCAGTGCGTGGCGCAGACTTGCTCTTATCCAAGCTACTGACTTTAGAACAGTGCGTTCGTGCATACGTCCATGAACAGCGAATATTCGTATCCATGGTCCTCATTCTGATCTTCGCAGAGGTGCTCGGACTGTACGGGTGAGTGGCCTATTGATTCATCCCGACCTCAACCTAACCTATACCTTGTCAGGCTGATTGTAGCACTCCTTATGAACACTCGAGTTTCGGGTCTCAATGGTTGCGAATAAATTTACACATCCCTGATATCATACATACACTATGTGAATGACGATACATGATTCCGAATCAATCAATCTCGTTCACTGGAATTATATGAGGCACGGGATGGGGAAGTCGAGCGGCTCCGGCTGTCATTTCTCCGAGGAATACGTCGCCTTCCGTTACGTTCTCGCGAACGTGAAGACTCTGAACTCGAGCTTGAACTTGAGTCGGAATCCGACGCCGACGAGGCGGACCCTGACTCTGACTCTGACTCTGAGCCAGATGATGATTCAGAGTCAGACGACCGGCTCGATCTATGAGAACGTGTTGGATGGGAGGCAATGAATTGAGAGAGGCCGGTGCTTACCTCCGAGCCTTCTTTCTTGGATGGCTGTCCGAACCACCTGCCTTTTGTTTCTCCCTCTCCTTTTCCTTGGCTTCTAAAATCAAGTTTGCTGTACCGCTTCTGGATGACAGTGAGAGACGATCCTCAATGACAGGAACTCTGGGGCACACTTCTTTTTGAATTCCTCTGGGACCTCTACCGAGGGCTTGCCATCGGCCTTGAGCTTTGCCAGCACCCTTGGATTCTCGAGCATTTCCGTGCGAGAAGGGCGCGAAACATACGGGCGTTCTGATTTACACTCGTAGATGAAATGGCCTGCAACGCCCAAATGAAACCTCTTAGTTTCACATCTAAATCCACGAGAGGTGGCACAACTTCACCAGTTTGAAGACATTTCTGGCAGACGGTTGTGGATGGCGCGCGAGGGTTGTTGTAGGACTTGCGATGGGGTGCAAACTTGGACATCCTCTCTGGTGCTCGACAAGAGGCTGGCGAGAGTGATGCCGAGCGGAGTTTGAAAGTCATTCAACCCGCTTCTCTGCACATGCCATTCTTGTGGATCGTCCCAGCAGACCCATATAGAAGAGCGATGGCTCGACGCATTCGGTGTAACACTACGATTGATCTTGATGGGGGGTAGAGCCTTTTTGCAAGACTTACCTCCGGGCTCGTTACCCAGACTTCCTACATCGCTCTACGTGACCCTCAAAGCCCGCCTCACAGCGCGACTCTTGACTCTCTTTGCGATCGTCGAGGTCCCTCCGGAGAAACCAGAAAAGAAAGATCATGGAGATATCGATTTCGTCGTAGCCTGTCCCCTGAGTCGTGAGGCCATCACTCCAGAACAAGTGGGCCGCGTCCTTGGCGCGGTAAAGAGTATCGAGCTCGACGGAAATAGGACATCCAACTACGCTATCAACATTGATCAAGAAGATTGGTTGACGCATTCTGTACAACCTGCGCCTTCAGACCACATATATTGTCAAGTTGATGTCAAAGTATGTGATGACGAGGAAGAAGTGGAAAGGATGATAGTCTTCCATGGCTATGGCGATCTTGGTATCATAATCGGTGCCATTGCAAAAAGCCATGGTTTGTCGATCAATCAAAATGGGTTAAAGGTGATTGTTGCACCCTCACATTACGCTCAAGAGGTCTCAGTCGAATAATCAGGTTGCAAATCCTCATCCAGATCCTCCGATGCGTCTCACAAGTTCCCCTCGGCTGATTCTTGACTTCATGGGACTATCCATGGATAAATGGATGGAGGGATTCGAGACGGTCGACGAGACGTTCAAGTTCGCTGTGACTTCACGATTTTTTGACCCTCGTCGGCTCCACGTCCCTTCAATGCACCCGTTTAACAAGTCTGTTCAAGGTCGCAGCATGTACATCGACTTCCTTGTGTGGGCTCAGGACAAAACTCCAACTACGTCTACACCGGGACCATACCAAGACGCAGTCGAGGAGGCGCTGGTAGTATTTGGCAAAAAGTCAAGGTGGGATGCGATGGCCCAAGAAAGATACGCAAGGGCGTGGCTGAAGAGTAACTTCAATGGAAGGCTCGTCGCAGAATGGACTGGTCTCGGCTGGAAAGGCGTGAAAGCAGTCATGGACGGTGTCAGGTCTTCAATCGGTGGAGAACGTGCACTCGTTGGGATGGAGCTGGAGCAAATCAAAAGCCTAGTATTGACATCCCAAAAATCATTGCAACTCGACGCGTAGTACCAACATACATTGTAGCCAACAACGGATGAAACAAGGAAACAGTCAGCTCCGTCTCCCAATACTTGAAAAGAATGTCCACAAAAAGTTACCTCCCCATGCCTACCAAAAGTGCGGAATGACCCTAGCCGGAACCTTTTGCATATATTCAGTGTAGTCATTTCCAATGATGTCGTCTTCCTGGGCCGCCTTTTCCTAAAGATCTTATTAACTCTTGGTTAAATCCATTCAAATCGTAAATCACACCTCGATGGGCATCTTGATGGCGAATACGCCGGCAAGAACACCAAGGGATGCAAGAGGGGCATAGGACCAATACATAGCCGAGTAGCACAATTGTTGGAGAAGCATTACACTTGTGACAATCAACGTGGGTCAAGCCTCGCCGGGTCTTCAACGCAGATCACTCACCTATACGCGGGGTGGCGGACAATGGCATAAGGGCCAGTCTGGGTCATCCCTGGTTTCTTGCGACACTAAAAAACCAGAAGACTTCAATCGTCATCGTTCAGAATAAATAGTGGACCTTACCCCTATCATTCGCCAACGTTCATCAGAGTGACTGAGTATACGGTCAAGAGCGAATTTAAGAGAAAAGCCCGCAACGCAGGCCACAAGTCTGAGTGGAGTCTTCCACTCCGTTCGAACCATGTCCTCCGGCAAGGCGAACTTTAACATCCAGGCTGGCTGCCGAAAATTGTTGAACACTACGGCAACGCAATAGGTCGCAGGTGGGAGCAGTACAGACAGCGCTTGGATCGGAAACACAAGCTTGCCCAGGAGTGAACGGGATGCAGATTCGGGGAAGCCATCAGGGAGACCGCCTTCGCCTTCCGTTGTGACCTTTGGAACACATGACTTCCACAGGAGGTATCTGAAGAAGTCTGCAGTGGCAAGGACCGCTAACCCTTCGACTCCTTGAGGCGAGGGAATCAAATGATGAAGCCCAGCGATATACATGGTGGTCTGTTGCAAGTACCAGGTACCACTTGATGTTGGAACCCCTTTTTTCAGCTCTTGGCCAAAGCGCTGCATGATGAGTAATAGCCATTGCCCAATCACACTCCGTGAACAGTGGAATAGGGAACGAAACGGACCGTGCCAACGACCGAATTTGAGGCTAGAAAAAATGGTACAACGGAATAGTATTTTTGCCAAGATTCTGGTGATGTGGAGCCTCCTCCCTCTCCCTTCGGAACCAACGGAACGCTTGTTCTGTGCTCCAGTACAGCAGGTGTGTGTTACGGTTGCCCTTCAAGCATCGACCACAGTGGACGTGGCAGGAAGAATACAAAGCTGAGGCCGCGCTGGCGTTCGGTCACGACCAGGTAGGAAAGAATGTTATCGTGCTGAGGGGAGACAAGTGATATCCGGTTGGTAATGCGACCAACAACCTCGAGAACAAGCGAATGCTGCCTCGACATTGCAGCAATCCCCGGTTTCGGAGGGGCCGGGAACGCCTTGGAGTTGGGACACCTTGGTTTTCGACAAGTCTAGTTTGCTGATTCAGAGCGTGAAAAACAATAGGTTAATACCTTGCAGAATTCGTCACAAGAACAATGGTGCCTTGCGGGAGGAGGATCAAAGTACGCGGCGAAATGGATGAACCCACTGGCAATTCCGGTCTCGTATGTGACAAGACTGGTGAATTCAGCGTACGTCTTCTTCCCGCGCCTGAACAGAGCTGGTCCACATGCTATACCGAGCACCACACACCCGGGATGACGATGACTTTCGTGGAGTCTCGAGCGAGTGTGGGGATTTTGATGGTGTTGCTTCACACACAACATGATCATGCTTACTTCGCGTTTGAGGATTCGTGGGTTCGTCGAGTAGGTCCAACTGATCCGTCTCCAAGGTGCCTTGGTCCGGTAATAAATTAAACCATTCGGGCCGCGAAAGTGCATCCCATGACCACCTGACCGTCGCTCTTGACCGCTCTCATCATGTCGATTTCTGAATCGGACTCTATACCACTGTCCCCCCAGCAAGCCGATGCGCTCAAGACATTGCGTGAGCAATTGTTCGCCGAAGGCATCCTACACGAAGGAGACTCCATTGGTACAGATGACAAAACATTACTGTGAGTACATGAAGGGCCTCGGCTCTCTGATTCGTTGTGCGTGAGGCAAGCTCAACACGAGTATCCGATGTATTCTAGCCGATTCCTGCGAGCACGGAAGTTCAATCTCAATGAAGCGAAGAAGATGATAAAGAATTGCCAACACTGGAGGCAAACTGTGTCAGGAATCGGCATAGATGAACTAAACATCAGGATGGACCCTTTTGATGTGAGTAACATGTGTTGTGAGATACTTTATTACATCTGACCACCTGTGGTCCAAGTACCCTGGCCGCGAAGAGGTATTCAAATCATGGTCAATGTACTTCCACAAGGTACGTTCGTCGTTCTACTACGAAACCTTTGAACTTATTTCGACGCTTTTATGTCAGACCGACAAGGTCAGCGGAACGTCTCATCAATGCACGAGGAGCAATTCCTTACACAGAGCAGAAAGGGCGGCCCGTGAACATACAGTTCTTCGGCGGTTTAAACCTTCCAGAACTCTACAAGTGTATTACGCCAGAAAAGCTCGTGGAATCTCTTATAGTGAACGCAGACGCCCTCACCCGCGAAATTCTGCCAGCTGCTTCTCGTGCAGCAGGCCGTCATATTGGGCAATCTGTCGTCATCGTTGACCTCAAGGGTTTTGGGTAAGTTGTATGCCGTCACAGTGGTGCTTTGTGGTGACGCGATGTACAGTCTCTCGCAATTCTGGCAGATCAAGTCTCTTGTTCAAATATCGTTCCAAATATCGCAAGACTATTATCCTGAGACGTATGTCCTTTACACTACTCTTCTTTCTCCATTTTCATTCGCTCGGCTCGTAGGATGGGTCAACTTGCCATCGTAAATGCCCCGTCTTCGTTCACGTTCATTTGGTCCATCATCAAACCTTGGCTCTCCAAGGAAACAGTAGAGAAAGTCGATATTCTCGGGAATGATTACAAAGAGGTTCTTTTGCAAATTATTGATGCTGACAATCTTCCCGCCGTTCTTGGTGGGAATTGTACGTGCTCGAGCGCAGGTGGCTGTGAGTGGAGTAGTGCCGGTCCTTGGATGGAAGAGAGGCTCGCGAAGAGGACCACGCCGAAGGAAGAGGCCATTTCCGCTGGAGTCAGCGAATGCAGTACGCCGACTAAGGCACCGTCTGAATGGGCCTCGAATACCAGCACCCATGTTGAGGCAAACATGGTGTCGGCGAATGTCATCCATGAGAAGGTCATCCATGAAGATCCAACAGCGGAGGCAGTGACTGTCACTGAACTAGAGGTGTCATGATATCGGAATCGGCTTGTTTTTAGTATTGTACGGACTACTCTCCAAATTGTATGTAACCCGAGTGAACTGAATAATATTTTGTAGGAAGCAATTGTAGCGTTTCTCAAGAAAACGGCTCAAAAGAGGGACGAGTATTATGCAATGAATAGGCACATGAGGAACGATAGGCATGATCAGAAGATTGGTATAAAGTCCTGTATCCTGTCCCTCGCATCCTGAGCGATACATTCTGCTATCCATGTAACATTGCGAATTTCTTGTTCCTTTAGCTTCATATAGCTATAGAAGACGCCATACTGAAACTGTTGCATGAATGCCTGTTTATTCAGATGTACTTCCATCCGGAAGAATCGGTCTTCTAGCTGTACCGCAACGCGAAGATCTCCGACATCATGATTAGCCTGAGCCGATGCAGAGTTGTCGAAGAATGAGCGGTACTCGGAGATATTGTCGCAGACCAGTCGGACTTGCTCAAGGTCATCCGCTCTTGCGAGGGCGTTGTTTCCTTCAGGGAACAACCTACCGACTGCAGGGAAAAGCTTGGCACGTTGGTCCTTGGTGAGCTCAGTGTCAAAGGAGTTAATAGTGATGTTGATCGTTCTTCGGTCTGCCTCAAAGGCAAGGATGGTTTGCATTACTTGAGAGGTTGGTGAGCCCAGAGTGCCGACGAAGTTGTAGAAATCCTCGAGATACGCCTTGTATACGGTGTTACGAATGATTTCGATGTTAAGGTCGTCGAGGTCAGCAGCAGAGAGACAATCACGGAAATAGGGAGCTGCATTGCAGTATCCATGAACATATGATTTACGTTCTGTGACCCTGCACGTACCTAAGGGGGTCTCCACAAGGACACTCTGGTAAAGTTCCTCGACGTTGGTGGCAACGCAGAGAGCCGGCATTGTATCAAAGATGCCAAGGGGATGACAGCGCTCTAAAAGTTCATGTGTATCCCTCTCGTGTAATGTCCCAGTGATCAACAGAACGACATTGTCGATCATGTAGCCGTACCTGAGTAATCATGAGGATTAGTCCTGCTTCAGGGTATCACAAAGGACGACCAACGTGATATAATCAAGAAATTTACACAATGGTTCCACAGCATTGTTGCGGATGAAATTGAACTGGTCGACGAGTATTTGCGTTGCCTTGTCGGAAATGGTGGTTGTCGAGAGCGGCGAAGGCTCGTTCGCGAGGAAATTCCCATAATCGGTTGCAGACAGTTGAGTCTTCAAATCTGCAGGTAAATGAGCACTTCCAACGTCAATGTTGGCGGTAACTTTGGCGCGATACCTTCAAGACTCTCGCATTGTGTCAAGCTCGCGTAGTGGCCTTGGTTTAGAATGCCAGCCTTGTAACCGCGTACAATTCCCTCCAGAAAACCGTTATTGGCCTATATGAGAGACGTCTAGCGTGTTGAAACATCAAGATCAGGTTGAGACGCACGTTGAAGAACAAGCCCTCCATGACCTTGCCAGAGTTGACTGTCACGTCTTGCGATTTCACTCGTTGTTCGGCTACGGATTCAAAAAGGAATATTGTTCCCACGAATCATTGCCATTAGCAGGTTCAATCAGCGCAGAAAAACTACATTTCGGAGTTTAAAATCCATTCCTAAGGATTAGGTCAGCTTGATTGGGGTATAATATATAGGCGACTTTCCGTCCTCCGATTGCAGCTCTCAACGGTCATGTAGTAGAGTCACGTTACACACTAATCCTAATCTTGCAGGCACCTCATGTCGGACCTGGTTCGTGATAACATGTGCTTTTTTCATTGTCGCTGAGTTTTATCAGCCTTCCCAGGTTGCCACCCACCCGCAGTGATATATCTGCCAGAGAGGAAATGGATAATGTTGGAAACTCTTACCAGAGGTGCGGTGCTGCGGACGTCCGGATGTCCAGAAGGTGTTCGAAGCGCTAATTGTAGTATGATCACGCCTTGTCTCCGTGGAACTCACATGATACTCATTTCACCATGCATCACGCCATAGACTCTCGCGCTAATGACAAGCTAATGTACAAAAGACCCCAGTTCCCGCCAACGCAGTTCTGTGCCATCTCTGTGATCCGCCATGTCGAATCCAGATTCTGAGGAGAAATCTTCTCAAGTGGAGACCCAGTCAGGTAACATTCTGAAATACGACTCTCCAGAGGATCAGAGACTTCGACGCAAGGTTGATGCTCGGCTGCTTCCAATATTCACACTCTTGTTCTTGCTGAGCTACCTTGACCGGTGAGCCCTCTCAAGTATTTAGTTATGCTCGCTAAATATCTACTTAGGACAAATATTGCGAATGCCAAGTAGGTGAATCGGCATTTTCAATGACAATGGTTGACCTTCTATGACCGGCAGACTCGATGGTCTGATTACGGTGATTCTTCGCATCCTTTGGTGATGGTGCCGATGCCGACCTTCGCTAACAATGGCTCAGGATCTGGGCATGCCAGCGTCTGCATACAATACTTCGCTCGCGGTATATTTTGTGGGATACATAATTTTTGAGGTACCCGCCAATGTCTGTCAACTGAATGTGAGATTATACTACCGCATACTAACCTCCATTGCTTTCTGGCACGGCTT
>JBBPRD010000415.1:0-13593 GCA_038092855.1 Boletus piedmontensis
TATGGGGGCTTTTAGGGTGTGGGAATCTGATGAGAACATTTTTGAAACCACCCAGATTTTTTTCAGCTATGGATTTCATAAAAAGTGTATAGTGCATCATCTATTCTTGATTTGCCTGTAGAAATAGTCCCTAACCACCAAATCTTTTAAAACCTTTTGGAGGTGCTTTGTAAGCATCATGGCAACAGGATGATGTGATTTTTTTTTCCCAAAAATTGTTTTGACATTTAGAATTTAACTCCCATATGGTATATAGTCTCCGGACAAAATAGGTGGTGTTGGTACCAGGACGGCCCAACGCCTATTACCTATCTGGCACCCATCCCGTACTTTCTAACTCCCTCGCAAGCGAGCGAAGTGAGCTTGCTCGGTCGCCTAACCATGGTCTAACCTGGATTTGGGTACAAATATCAGATAGAATTCAGTACAGCAAATTCTGGTGTGACAGACATTGCCCACTACATTGTTGTATATATATCTGGTCTAACAAATCTAGCCTTACAATTGCTCACAGTCAGAGTGTGTATTGGTGATGTCCATCAGGCTAACAAAGTTGGCACAGATAGAGAAGAAAGATACTCCTGGCACATTAGCATGCACACAATACAAATGGCCCACCAAACCTACCCTTATAAGAGTATTGTATTTAATTATACAAATTATACAAATTAGATACCTTGGAAGGAGCTTACTGTAACTTTGTACTTTTCCTGACATGATGGTGTGGTTGAACAAGAGCATGGTTGGCTGTTTTGACGTCCATACCCGACCCACAGTCACAATGAGTTTTTTGGTTTCAAGGAGCCCGAGTCTATCATCAAGCGAAAAACATGGGTAATAAATTTTGAAAGACCAATTTGGCAATTTCGTTTGAACATCTAGATATCCAGGTGTTCCGACCAGATCACAAAATCAATGTACCCGCATATGCATGGCTAAACTAGTGGGAATACGATGAAGGATGATAGTACCGTTTGAATGTCCTGAAGCTTTACAGGCCTCACCACCACATCACGTTGATAATCTGCAGGAGACTTGGATATCAAGGGCCTCGCTGGTATAAATACATGAAGATGACATGGTGAGAGAATGGGGACAAGCAAGGCTGCAAAGGATGAGCTCGCTGCTACATTCAGCTATCAGAGAACTTACCATTTACGAGCGTTCCATTGTCAATCAGCTGCACGTGTACATTGTTGCAGATGTAGACAGCTTGCAACCAGACATAGCAGACGTTAACCACTCAAAGTCCTTCTCTGTCAGTATCTGCCCTTGCAAGATTTTTCCCATGTGCGTCTGTGTAAAGGGTCGCCCTCTGTTCCGAATTGCAAGTAGTGCCACCACAGAAGGTAGTGGTGAACTTGAAAATCTAATTTCGTTCTCTTCGAAACTACCGGGGATGTTGAACAGATTCCATCGGACTGTTGTACTGTTCAGTGAATCCTTCGTGCGTATGTCGAGGAAATGACATAGCCGGAGGTATGATTGATAGTTTGTGAAATAGAGCTGCCCAGCGAACACGTTCAGCTGGTCAATCAGAGCCCAGGGTGGTGTCCAGTCGGAGGGTAGGGGAGGGATGGAATAAAGTTTGAGATCATCGGACGGTTTCATTCGCTCGGATATCCGAGGCACGTACACATGAAGGTGGACGTATTCGCTTGCCATGATGTCTGGCATCAACCGGTCGGCCTCGAATGGGCTCAGTATAACGAGTAGTTGGTCATGGTCCTTCAGAATTTTGCAGGACAGAATCCACTGGACAGGTCGTAGGTATTGATCCATGGTACCTTGAGTGGACTCGGGTCTAACCGTTTGGCAGAAATCCGCCGTCGCCAAAATAAATGGGGTCCAGACGTCTACTTCGCAAGTAGCTGCAGAACTCTTTTCCAGCATCGCGAAGACGGGACGAAAGGCACTGCCAGAGTAGAATGGAGGAATAACACCAGTCTTCACGAATTGGATAACGTCTGGATGAAGGTAATGTTCTGCTGGTCCTGCCTCGGGAGGGAGCTCCAACTCTCGTTCACGCTCCCGCTCACGGTCCACCTCCCGTTCTTGTTCCTCTTCCATCTGTGCGTCAGGAAGTGATAAAACGCCAAGGTCTTTGCACCGCTGGCGAATTGCCGGGTCCAGCATTGACAAAGTATTCTTAGCGTTACCGGGTGCATAGAGGTTGGTGAGTGACTTGAGTTCTGGTTGGAGCCACGCATTCGACAGTTGATTTACTCCGAGTTCATTGTTGCAAAAACGGGCCCAAGATTCCGATCTCAATTTATGACTCATGCCTTGTTGTGCCCAATGAGGAGCCCGCCGCTGTATATCGCTCCAGGTCTCATGTATTGCCCAGCATAAGACGTCAACAGTAGCGACTCGGGTGTTCGGATCTTGTTTGCCGACCACAGCACGGATGCTCTGATCAACCTCGAGGGGTGCAAAAAACATGACTGAGTGGCCATGACCCAGCTTCCGCATCCGCATACAACCTGAAACCCACAAACCGCATGAGATTTATCCAGTGAATCACAGTACCAAACAAACCTTGCACGAGGTGATCCTTTGTGACCTTTGGTCCTAGTGTGACCGCTGCTCGGGACCCGATAGGGAATTTGATGTCGGTGCCCCTTGTGTGCGCATGATCCAGATAGACAATGCAGCGATCTAACTGCTGCAAAAGTGGGGATGATAGCATTGTTTGAGTGATGCCATTTCGTGTGAGAATCATCAATTCATCATCCTCGTCGAAATAGACAGCACCAGCAGTATTGCGAGCGATATCGAGCCATGCCTTAGCCACGTGGTGATTGGAACAATCGAGTATCTGTGCTCCAACATCCAACAAAACACGAATGTCGGGCTGCTGCTCGGCCACAATTTGGAGCAATCTAAGTGTGGTCCATCGTTCGGCATTCTCATGAGCCACCATGTAGAAATCATTTTCGGGCTGAAGCAGATATGCGAGAACCCTGGCATTTGTTCCCTTGTGGTGGTCGATATCGCGTTGAGCAATAGACAAGGGTAACAGCCATTGGCCGTCGTTCGTTCCCGAAAATCCTGGCACTTAGTTCAGCGACCAAATCGGATCATACGAAGTGAAGTATGGCCTCACTCACCAGTTATAACTTTTTCCCGTTTCTCTGCTAAATCCCAGCTAGAAGCAGACAGTTTCGACGGAAATTCCTTAGCTTCCTGTGGAAATACCACTCGCGAGAGGTAGAAATCTATTGTTGCTTGATTCCGAGTAAAAAGCGGGAATATGACCTTATCCCATTGCTCCGATGACTTGAGGTTGACCTCGCGAAGTTCCCGAAGTGAGTCTGGAACTGAATCATCATCATACTCTGTGACCCAAAATGCGTATTCTGTGGATGGATCATCCTGGTCTAGCAGGGATTCAAAAGAGATTCTCAATTGTTCCTCGCTTAGCCCAGTGTAGTAGTAGGAGAGACATGTAAGAATGATGGTGATATCTGGATGGCCAAACTGAGTATTGGGTACTGGTACGTCTTTAGCCCGATAGGGGACAGCGAGCTTTGTGGAGCTCGGAGAACCGTCGGAGTTTCGCGACTGCATGTCAAGGCCATAGTCAACACGCCACCTCCGTTCAGAAAAAGTAAACAAGAGCATGTTGGAGGCCAAGAGACCTCGGAGGAGGAGGAGTCCATTCCAAAGATAATGGTGGTGAGAATGCTTAGCATACTCCTCAACCATCTTGGCTGTATCGGGGATTTGGAACACATTTTCATCGGATATGAAACTCCAAATTGCACGATGCAATCCTGCGGAGATATGTTGGAAGTTGAAATAGGGAAGCCGCCCAGCCATGACGTCGTCTGCAATCAATGATATTAGGCGTCGACCAACATCGGAAGCTCGCACGATACGAATGTGTGGAAATGATCCAGGGGGGTCGCATTCATACTCCATGGAGTTCGGGTGGTTTCTCGAAAGGGAATATGCGTGCTTTCGCACGAGCCTGAGGACCTGCTGAGTGATCGTCCATCGCTCGGGGTAACCATCCATATGTTGCTGGAGGCCGATTGTGTAGATCAATTGGAACCGGGCATGAAGGATCTCGTCACTCTCATCCAGAATATCTCGAACATGGGAATAAATCCATCTCTGAAGGCTCCGCCACTTGGATGCGCTGCCCCCATTGTGCTCATCGTGGTCAATAGGAGTGGTATCCTTTTTGCTCCGGCGGTTGGGCGACTGTCCCAGCCATCGAAACACACTGCCCATAAGGTTGCTCTCCGGAAGCTGGGGTTCAATCTCAGGCTGAATCGATGCTCATCGATGTAATTGTTTATGCTCACCGATTTGGGAGACAAGATGCACTTGGAAATAAATTTCTGCAGCTTTGGTAAGGGATCGGCCGCAAATTTGTCTTTCCGAATCTGCTCCTCCACGCTCATCAACTTGAGCGACACAACGTGTTCCGGCTGCACAAGTAGAATTCCATGCTCGGCCATGCATTGAGACATAATCTTGTGCAGATCATCAATTTGAAGACTGATTACCTCGCCACCACCATCGTACCTGGGAGAACGAGAGAAGGGTAGGGAGTATACTGGCCTGTTGGTAAGCCCGCCAAGGCGAGCAGCCAGTAATTCGAACGTCTGGACTGTCAACACTTTTGGAACAATGACACGGACGAGCTGATTTCCATCCGCAAGGGCAGCAGCAACGATAGGGATGATCACGGATGATTTCCCTTCACCCATATTGACCTGCATGACAGTGTTTTCCCCGGATTGTGGGGACATCATCTCCATTGCCATTTCTGCCTGAACACGGCGAATAAGAAAATTCCCTTGAATCTGTTTCAGGGCAGGAGCAGCATTAGTAGAGACGAGTGCTCGGACAGTGGGTACGCACCTGGATTAAGAGCCAATCCGGGTAGTCCTCGGGTTTCCATCCGTCACATCCCTCGTTCTCTAATTCCTGCAAAAACTCTTCTTCGAGACTGTTCAGGGCAAATCTGAGCAACCTCCGAGCACGCTGAAGGTCCAAAAGGAGTAGAGCTAATGAGATGATGCATTTCTTCCACTGCCCAGGTAGGTTCGTCGGCGAGGTGGATGCGAGAGACCGCAAGAGAAAATCTGCCGTAACCAGTGGCCATTGACCTAACCGATTGAGTGTTTGTTCACGTGGATCGGCTGTTGGGCTCAGGTTCTGTTTGAGAGCAGCCAAACCGTCCATGTAATTGACTCTGCACCGAACATAGTGCTTCTTCAGCGCCTCTATCCGATTCTCCCCAGCAACCGTGTAAGTAATGCGGGACTCCTCACGAGCACGTTGCGCGCTGGCATCAAGGTGAGTGAGGTATTCCTGTTGAAATGACGGGCCGGTTCGAAGGGACGAGAATAGGTGATGCAGCATGGGAATGTTATCTATCGGTGCCCTGCTACCCTTGTGACTGTCACGCTGTAGAGCACAACGAGGTGGTAGTGTTGGCGCTGGCCGGGTTGAGAACAGCCGATCCAGTGTGATCTGCAATGGTGTACCCCCATTGAGCATATATTGCAGAGATGGTACCGGATGTAGAAGAGCGGGCAGTCCAGGCCCTGAGAGGATGCGCATGAGATGCTCTTTCAGATGGAAGTTACGGCAACAGCTGGAGAATACTTGTTGGAGGCTGACTGTTAAACTTGCCACATCCCAGTAACGAGGATCAAGTGTGACTGAGGGAGGAGTATCAGACGGCCAGTCCTTCAGCAAGTGTTTTACAGCGTCGTCAACACTATGCTTCTCCGAGTTCCAATCCAGATACGGCTCCTTGAAGCGAGACCTGCGAATATGGTGCCGCAAGACCTCCTCAGTGGGACGATATCCATCCGAAATCTTGCAACCAGCATGAATTGGTGGATCGCCTGGATGAGGCCGTGATGGTGCAGCAAATGCTATAAACATTGAAAAGAAGGCGGCTTGATGGAATGGTGAACAGTACGCTGTTGTGGGAAGGAGGAATAACAGCTGAAAGCACTGACGGCGTCCCCCCCTCATCTCCAGGATGTTATGTACCCGGGTCATTAGCGTCTGCACAATATTGGAACGCGAATGTATTCCCGAATCGTCGTGGAGGGGGGGTTCAGCAGCAGTATCTGCATGTATGTTGTCGCTCCATAGTTCTACCCAGCTTGATATGTTATCCATAGTAGGCACGTTGATGGACCAGTGGTGGACAGCAGATGCTGCAGCGGAGGCGACATTCTCAAGTTCCAAGTCCGGCTCTTGGGTCAAGTAGTTCATGTCCCCGCAGTCCCCGGGGGAAGGAGTCAGTCCAGTGACATTCGAGGGAAACAGATACGCAGCTCGTCGCTCTGCACGCTCTTTTCTTGCACCTTTATCCACAAGGCGAGTCCCGTAATATCTACTTCGGATTGCATCATCTACAGCATTAATTTGAGGATATTGGGTTGAAGTCCAGGGTTCGTCCAAGTCACCGAGAGTCCTGGATTTTACGATAGACCGACACCGAGCTGACTGTAAGAGACAAAGTGCTGCTTGAGCACCTGTTTTGCCTGTCAGAGGATCAGGAATATGGCAACTAGTCGCGACATGCAGGCAGGCAAGATATCGCGTGCTCTTGAAGCTGCCATTCCCCATTAAACAGCCCAGTTCAGTATCCACATTATAGGTATAATAGTGTAATGGATCATCCGGGTCGGTATACGAAGGAGAATTTGTGTGAACCCGAAACTGATCGTTTTCATCCTTTCGGGGCACACCGTTTGGTATGATGATGCATCTGGGAACAAGTTCCACTGGAAAGTGGGTTTTCTGTCGAAGAACGAGGAGGTTCTCCAGTCCAAACAATGCCCCAACACATGATTGATTCTCGTCATAGACCATGTCCTTGAAGTCACGGGACTCTAGTTCTGCTTGCTCATTGACAAAAAAGGACAATCCATAGCGAGGCAATGCAATGGACAATCGTAGCATGGGTACACATTGGAGGGAGTTGATGGGGGATGTGGTGATCAGGAGATGCCTGGAATGGCTTTCCGAGTGTTTGTTTACATTGTTGAGACACTCGAAACACTGCGAAACCATTGCCCAGGTTGGGCTTCGGAGGTCCACAAGGGTCTCATGACCTTTGTACATACGAACATGTTGTCCAGACGTGAAGTCGATCCTCCAGTTCTCTGAAGAATGTTCCCAAGGCTGTTCGAGAGGGCGTACCTCGATAATCCCTGTGGACAGATTCAACCAATGAACATGACCATGAACGAGCGCTGGTGGAAGGTCTTGAGACAGTTTGCTCGAAGGAATTAGTTCAAGGATGTCATTTGTTTGACTGGATTGTGCTCGAACCACCAGGTCGTCGCCTCGCAACGAAAAGTGAACCTGCGCGTGTTTGAATTGTCGTAATCATGTCACGTAGGGTGGGCACACATACCTTGTGTTCAGACGTCGTGGCGGGCGTCATGGCAAACGTCGTGAAATCCATTCCTGGGAGATTGGATGGTATGAGAAAGAAGCCTTGCTGCAAACTCTGATTAGGAACATGTGTTAATATTGGGAGGTGCACCATGCACGCACGTCATGAAAGATTCGCCCACCCTCTGGAGAGTCCCTAACCACATGTGGCAATCCACCTAATGGTTGACCCCCCGCTCGAAGTACACCGTTGAGCAGATTAAAGTGCACTGTTTGCGACAATTGGTCCCCGGTCGATTTAGTTCTGCATGTAAACCAACGAGAATTCGGATGTTGTAATTGCTCCCATCTCTGAGCACTTGGCTTGTGGTATGCGAAAATCTTGCCAACGGCAAGGTCTACGCCATAATCTGATGTATCCATGAGGATCAACTCTTGCAACATCCCCTCGGCAACATGAGCGAGACGACAGTCTCGTTGAAAGAGAAGTCCCGAATAGTTGTCATCGACAACTAAAGAGTTGAAGTTAGATTGAGTTATGTGGGCGCCTGAGATTCAGGGATTAGACATACATTTGCGGAGTGCAGATATTAAGAAGGAGCAAGAGAGTAACGCGTCAACATCCTCTGGAGAGTGGAAGAGCTCGCAGAGAGTAGCAGGATCAACATCAAATGTGCTTCGACACGTGGCGGCCATGTCGTGCAAGAGATTGCTGCGTTCTTCATTTGTAGGCGCCATTCCCAGGTTGTATGATAGCTCCTCCACCCAGCTGAATGCTTTCCTGCGTACGCTTCGGAGAAGTGCGATGGCTCGCTGCGAGACACCTTGGCTGGGACTCGATGCAAGCACCCGAATGAGCAAGAGAGAGATGGTATTCATCATCACCGAATCGATTAAGCCAGCTCCAACCTCCACGAACAAACTGTCGAGCTCGTCCAGAAGGACGTCACAAAAGGACGAGTCCTGAAGTTCTTTGTGCCAGAGCCATGTCCCTGTATTCAGATCGAGTGGTCCGACTTGAAAGGCTGCCTGGGCGAGGAGGTAATGAACATCGCGACGACGGAAGTTGAGGGTTCTACTGCGCAGCCCTCTTAGGATGTTAAGCCACTGGAGCGATCCACCGCTCCGCAAGTGTGCAAAGGCAAGGAATTCGTCAAGGGAGAACTCCATAGGACAGTCCGCCTGAACAGCCAAGATATTGTTGGAAGTGTGAAAGGTAGAATTCACATATTTTTCCAGTAAATCACCTTCAATTTTGTATGCGATGTCCGACGAGAACTGCTCATGATTAAGCCGCTCCTTTGCCTGCCATGTTGAAAGATGATTTGTTAGGACACCTCCCTCGTATCTGAGATGTTGAATCGCATAACGTAACGTTGGGCTATTTCGAGATCGCAAATCCCCCGCGTCAAAGTAGGAAAGGTGGATCTGGAATGAGAGCGATGGCCCTTCGCGGTGGGCAAAGTAGGGATGTAATATAGGAGCACGCGCGAGGAGATTGTCTTCGTCTTCTTGCTCCGCATCGAAGGAGTGATATTTATTGATGGGATAGCAAAAATAATACAGAATGCGAGAAGCAGCAGAACGCCAGATACGAAAGCACACTGGACATTGTAACTCGAAGATGACAACTTTGGCGTGTGGTGACAATGTGGGCAATGGCGATTGGGAGGCCTCGGGACACACAGCTAGCCATCGCCCAGATAGCTGCTGATTTTCGTGGTATCCATCAAGGGTGCGTGCAAGACCGGAAGCTTCTTGCTGCAGGCCAGTGCGTCCAGCGATCTTTTCCATCGCATCGTGTCCAATGCGAGCCTTGAATTGCTGAAGATGCGGGGATTGATCATAATAACGGGCAGGGAAGCTCTCTTCGGTGAATTCATTCGAAAGTACAGACCATCCCGGACGTGATTGAGACTGGCGCACAGAGAGGTACTGGTACGCACGCGAAAGACGATGGAGGCTGGTTGCCTTGTGCAGGAGCAGCCTTTCCAGGAATGCGATCGGAATCTCAGGGGAATAGTCGGCGAGCATGGGAATCTCCCTAACAGCTAGCTTGTCGAGTGCGACAAAAAGCTCAATCGCAGTCAGGAACAAGATGGATTCATCTTCTGGGTTTCCGGACAATCGGTTGCCAGCGCCAGCCTTTATCATGTATTTATCCATCAAAATCTCGAGTTGTGTGCATGCCTGGTCCGCATCCGTGACCGAGGCAAACCAATTGTCAATGCCCTGCTCAACCGACTGTTCGACGTCATAGAGTGTAACATCAGGGTCGGCATCGTACGCCTCCTCAAAAAAGGTCCCATTCAATGACAAGAAATCATCAATAGTGCCGCGGCGACGATGGTCTGGATGAAAAGGAATACCGGGAGGTTCGCGGCCAGAATTCGCAAGAGCGCTGCGAATGTATTCACGACTGTCCGAGAGGGAAAGCTGCATGTCCCTGATGAGGTCTTCCTGTGAAGGATTTCGAAATGGGGATAGGCGGACACCCAGTTGCATCTGCCTGTCGTCCAAGATCCCTCGAAGACAAGTGCATGTCTTCAGCGCCACTTCAGAGAGCCAGTTGGGGATAGAGGAACCAAGCTTGCCCAAACGTCGGAAAATTTTGAATGACATCAAATGAATGAGATCGCTGGAGAGGTTTGTATTGTTTGCATCCCTTGCCAGGGTGCACATAAAGAACAACATGAATCGTTTGTAGGAGGCACGTCCAAAAGGGGAACGATCAACGGACGTCTGGATCACGATCCTGATAAGAATCCAAAGAGACGAGCGACGCCAAACAACCACAGGGGCTGAACCATCAGGCCTCTGCGGCCGGACAACCTCGTCGCGAACACGCTTCGTGATGCGAGGAACATCAGCAATGCGACCAACACCTCGCAAGATGCCCATGAGAAGTGCAGTAATATATTGCGAATGGGCGGGAGGAGGGGAGGGAAGGTCTGAGTCGACAGCATTGGGGCGAGAGAGAAAATCGGCGAGTTCGAATTGAAAATCCCCATCGTCAAACACCTCGTTCGAAATCTCGACGGCCGACCCAGGATACGTGCAGATCAAATATCCTCCAGTCGTCTCTACAGCATCACTACGTGGGGACACCTCGAATGATTCGAACACGGTACAGCTCTCCCGCTTCGTGAGAACAATCGCAGCATTTTGAGGTCGGATGAAGAATGTAAGGATATCTGCGGATTGTCAGCATGAGTCTATAGGGAACTAGTGAACGTACCTCCGGGTTGTATTCCAAGCAGCTGGGAGACGACGTGATCTCTGTCCAGGCGTTCAGACTGGACGGAGGCCTGCAAGTTGTCTAGCATCTGTGTTATGCGGCTCCAGCGAGAGTCAGTGGTTCTGTAGACGTGTGCGTCATAAGCATGGGCGGCAGTGCACACTGCACGAGCTAGTGAAAGATCGTTCTCTAGGGTATAGTCGTTGTCGCAGGGAAGGTTGACGGGAAGGAACACATGAGTAACAGCATAATGGAATGATGTAGAAGTGTGGATGAACACCGGAGAGCTGGTCATTTCAGGACCAGGGTCATCAGCGGTAGAAGTCGTAGACATGGTGATATTAGCGAGTGCTGGTTGGATTGGTAAGGGAAAGCGAAGACAGCAAGTCTCAATCGTCAACGTTGTCAACAACCAATGCCAAACAAATAAACAAAGACTGCCTTGAATTTAGGACTTTTTGCCAACACAGCGAGGATGGCTTCACTGTCATTACTTTCATTACGAATTGGCGCAGTATCGAGGCATGCCCGGCAACCAGCTCGTCAACGCATCCGACTACTTGCCTCTGCGCCGCCGTCAAAGCAGCTAGAGCCAGTTGCACCACCAAACGCATCTAGTAAGGAGCAGTCATGGTTAACACAAAGAGTCAAGGGAAATCCCGTCCTGTACGCCATCTTTCTTGGCTTTGCGCATGCTCTTGGGTACGGCTCGCGCAAACAGCTCGCGAACAGACGCGCACTACACATGTACAACACCCTGTGCGCGACGCGTGTAGACCAAGAAGCCGACTTTTGGAGAAAAGGTATCACTGCCCGTTTTCCGTTCCATGATCTTACTCATCCTTCACGGAACGATCTCTCAAGAGTGCGCGCTTCCTCCGACCTTCCAATCCTGGTTTACCGTCACCAATCTGCACATATGGCTCCTCACTATCCGTTTACGGGCTCTCCCTGCACCCCATGGAATGAACCACATACAAGGATTGATAGACCACTTTTTCCAAGATGTCGAGGAGCGCATCCGTACTGTCCTTCAGCCTGGTGTTCTTCCACCGCGTTCGACGTCAAACCCGTCCCTCGCAGAAATCCCCTTGTCCAAAACTAGACACAATAAATACGTCTCCCCATATCCTAACAGCACCTTCTATACCTTTCCCTCACCCGTTCCGCCACCCGACACGTTCCCATCCCCAGCTGCGTATGCAAAAGCAGAGAGAGGTGCGAGAGCGCCGGAGAGACTTGTGACGAGGCATATGAAGATATTTAAAGAACAGTGGGCGGGTTTGAGCATGAGTATGGACTTGGGACTTGTAAGAGGAGATGCTGAGATGGCAGCTGCAGTGTGGAGAAACCTGTTGGGCGGAAGAGGGGCGAGAGGGATCTTCCTTCCTGTGGTAGGCGCAAACCCGAGCCCGAACGAGGCTGGAAACACAGGTAAACCTGGGTTCAGACGCTCCGTGAACCTCGTCGGAGGTCTTGTAGAGAATGTGGAGAAAATCGATGTTGATGTCGAGGAGGCCAGAGACGACTTGAGTGGTGTTTACGACTTTGGTGCTGACGAGAGTGATCGGTGAGATCTTTCAGGGTGGCTCGTGTGCATTGCTTCGTTACTCACTGACGACAGGTACATTGTTTACCCGGATCTCATGGAAACGCTTGTTGTTTATCTCAGACGTGAGGCGCAGCGACTGGAGCGAATCCCCGATGAAGTCATCCTCGGACCACGGGTGGTGGGTAGGGAAGGCGAAGAGGTGAAGAAGCTGTTGTGGGGAAAGGTGAAACCTTAAGAGTGTTTTTCGCAGTGGATAATTTGGTCTCGATCTCTAATGAAATGCACTACCCTTATCGCATAGTCAGAACACACCTCTCCTCCGTCCGTATGGTAATTTACTAATATTTTTTGTTGATATAGAGGAACATATCTTGCCATTTTGCACTCGGCCGAGTCTGCTATCGGCGACTTCGACCGTATCACTCACTTGACCAGAAATATATCTCTCCAGTGTGGCGTGGCTTTGCGCCCGACAATTGTTGACATGGCCTTAAAATATGCGGCTAGTAGCACTCTGCCCCATGCGC
This sequence comes from Boletus piedmontensis, assembly GCA_038092855.1. Classification (NCBI taxonomy): domain Eukaryota; kingdom Fungi; phylum Basidiomycota; class Agaricomycetes; order Boletales; family Boletaceae; genus Boletus; species Boletus piedmontensis. The sequence goes on from JBBPRD010000415.1 coordinate 12,698, forward strand.
ATGAGACCCAATTGGGCGGCCCGAACATGTCCCGGCACCCCTTATCAACGCAAGGTCGGGATCCCTGTTTGTTTCGTGGTGATCTCATTGTCAGCTCCGCTTTGTGCGAACGATGTCGAAGCCATTGCGCGCCACGGTTAATTGCGACATGGGGGAGGTGATGCTGTTGTATCATTTAGTGTAATCACTGACTGACTTGGAAACGTTCGATCTAGGGTTTCTCTCTGTACATCATGGTGCGTAGCGCCGGAATACTTCGTATCGTTGACGTAGCTTGGTCTAAATCAGTGGTGTGCGGACCCAGGGCGACGACGAGGGCCTCATGAGGACCATCCACTTGGCTAACATTGCTTGTGGATTCCATGCCTCGTACGGTTGAGAACCGAGCACGGAGACCGTTCAGTGGGACGTTCAGCCCCAACACTGATTTTGACTGTTCCTAGAGACTTTTCGGTCATGAATAAGACGGTGGTTCTCGCCAAAGTTAACAACGTCCTCGTTGGCGCTCACCCTTCTCTTCCCGACCTACAAGGCTTTGGGCGGCGTGAGATGATTGTCGAACCGGTGAGGCGACCTGCTCTACTGCCGTCGATCGAGCTGATGCCGCGCCGATCGCCTACTCCAGGACGAACTCACGTCTTGCTTTATCTACCAAGTCGGCGCTTTGGACGGTTTCTTGAAGCGTCACGGACTTCCCCTTAACCATGTTCGTACTCTGGTTTCGAAAAAAGCGTGCCGGTCTTACCTTTCGTTTTCTTCTAGATCAAGCCACATGGCGCTGTATACGGACAAACTGCGCGCAACATTGATCTCGCCCGTGCCGTCGTCGGCGTAGCGAAGGTTTTCAACGGCAGTGCGTCCCAGCCCAACACGGGCGTCGCGTTCATGGGTCTCGC
>JBBPRD010000416.1:0-13585 GCA_038092855.1 Boletus piedmontensis
TAGCAAGGGAAGTGGGGAGATGGATTAGTGGAGAGGAGTCGCATATGCTGGCCTCCCACGTTGATCTGCCCTGGGACCCACCCCTCATTGATTTCATGTACAAAAACCCGACCGCGTAGATTTAACATGTGAATTGCCTCATTCGGGCCGACCCCCAACTTGGTGGCACATTCCGGTCTTTGTCCGCTACGCTTAGTAGGGGCATAACAGATGCTGAGTAATTCCGAATCTACGTCTTAACTACTGTGGGTATGTCAATGTCAGAGAGAGAAAGCGCGATAACGTCGGGGTATTATAATACTACAAGAAATCGAAAGTTTTGACGCGTAATCGCGTCGTGATGGCCGTCAATGCCCATACGAGATCAAGTCTATCCAAGTCCAATTGTGTTGCTGATGCAGTAAGAAGGAAAGATGCAAACATGATAACTTGATCGGCCCCTTTGGTATTATCAGGTAATAATAGTCTGGGCGGCTTCTCAGTCGTCGGCGTATCAGGCATATCCACGGATCGCTACGGAGTTGATATTGAGCCCTCGTCTTGGGGAAACTCCTGTGAGTCCCAAACAGATCCGCTAACAGTGTCGTTCTTCCCTCCACCAAAGGGACGTGAAAAGACTTTCCACTGCACAAGGGCAAAAGCGGGGCTGAAGAAGGAACATTTATCGAATCCATTTGCTGCGGGGTAGGACGCGACGTACGTTACACCCAAGGATACCGCGAGAATGATCACTGTCGCCATAGGTGGTGAATATCCGTTCGTCATCGTGTCCTGCAAGACACCACCAGTAAACAAAATGTCATAAATGACACCACATAAGACACACCACAATATGATAGCGGTTTCTGTCAATGAGGTAGCGGAGCCCACGGCTCATACCAGATTGTTGGTTGATGACAAGGTCGAATCCGAGGGCACATAAAAACGAACCAGTCGAAGCACATCCGTTGAGCTACAAGGTAATCTTGTCAGCAGGCATCAACGAAGGGGCTTGGCAGGACAGCATACTATCCCATATTTCTGCTTCAACACGACGAGAAGACTTCCAGCAATGCCACACACGCTTATGATGAGCCAGTTGATAAAGAAGAGATCAGGATTCGAGATGAGCAGTCCACTTCGCAACAGGATGATGCGGACACCAATGGCCAGACCACCCAGAACTCCAAGAACCAGGATCCCGACGGCGCGAGACATTTCCAGGAAGCCCAAAGCAAAGCCCATGATAAATAGCACGAGAGTGCAGACGCTCAGAACAATATCGGAGACACCGGCATCATCCAGGGAGTTTACGATGACAGCCCAAGCTTGAGGCCGTCGTCGAGGTCAACGTCGAGACAGTGACATGGGCAAGAATGCTTACAGGTAAGCACGGCCGCTGTTCCAATGGACGCACCCAGAGTTAAACGTCCGCCACGGAAGCCTACCAAAAGAAGAGGGGCACCGACGACGAAGGAGAAGACAATCCATAAAACCGCACTTGACGAAAAACCGGAGCCACTGCCGTCCGTGGCCAGCCCTTGAGGGATTTGGTCGCCCGTGACGGGGCTGTACACGACCAATGTACCACTGCTATTGTCGAAGATAACATCTGGGTCTTGGACACGCACGAGTTGTTGGGCAGTAAGTGGAGGAGCGACCGCGGAGACTCCGAGAACGAATCGAGAAGCAAGAATGAGTGCCAAGGACCACGAGAAGGAATGACTAGGGCGGAAAGCAACCGCCATAGGTCACTTGGCAGGACCACCGCAGGCGGAAATGAGGGAGAAGAAGAGAAAGAGCGACGACGAAACTACGTATGTGAAAGCGGAAAGATTTACCGCGGTCAAGTGAAGTGATGTAAAGGGTAGAGGCTATGTAGGCTCGAGTACACTGGCACTTGAGCTAGCCTAGAAAACGACAGAAAATTAGAGCCCGTCGTCGCTGACCCGGACGTACACTTCAGTCCCTTTCTCGCTTACGTATTTCAATCGTTACTCACTTGCCATCCGGGTCCCTGGTAGGGTAGGGAAACCTCCGTCGCGGTGACAACGTTCTCCCTGGGTCGTGACGCTGCCCAAGCAAACATTTAATAGGGTAACTCTGCCTGATCGCGGACTCTCACCTAACAGCTCCACTTTCCCGAGCATAACCCTGACCGAGCGAAAGTCATGCCATGGACGCCAAACAGTCCACTGCAAACGCGCTCGCAGAGCTCAGAAGGGAATCGCAATCCATCTTCAATCGTATCCGCTCTATCGCCGAAGATGCAGCGTTCGTCAAACAAGTGCATGACTACTACCCCGATTTCCCATTGCTTCGTACGTTTCTGTCACACTCTTGTGCCGGTGACATCTGGCTGACGGACCACGCCATAGCCAACATGCGCTGTGGGGCTTGGTATACCGACCCTAGGATCGTATGTTTTGAAACATCCGAGTACCTGCTTACGTTACATGACTTTGATCATGTCAGGCTTCCACAGAGCGTGCCTACTTCAAATCCACGGATGGCCATACGAACAACTGGTGCTTTAATTTGCGCAGGCCCAATCTCCACATTCTCCCCCTGATCGCCAAACATGCCGGGTAAGTCTCTCACGTCAGTGTGACGCACCATTTATTCATCCCACGCAACAGGCTCGTCTTGGTGGATTCGACCAGGGCCGGCAAACGGATCCCAGACGCGCTATCGAAAACGGTACCGATATGGTGTGCCGTCGTCAACCGCGCAATCCTCAAACGAGCCACGGAAACCCACCCTCAGGCTTGGGACACCGCACTCTATACCCCACCGGGAAGCGTCAGTCCACAGGAACACAGTCAGATCGAGGGCAAGCTCGACGGATGGGCTTCCGAACTCGCGGTACGTGAATCTGTTAATAGCGCTCTGTACATGTGCTCAGTCCAAACTCTTAATCATCCCTTAGGCCTCCTCCTATTCATTCCCAAAGCTGGATTATCCACTCCGTCCAATATGGATCACACCTGCGACGACCGTGTTCCCCACTTTCTCGAAACAGCCCGACTGTGCGTTCTACCCAATCATGTGCGTATCTGCCTCCAAACAAGTCATGGAGGGGATGGAGCGCCGAGCTTCAGGGTTTGCCTACATCCAAGGATCCGGGGACGATCACGAACTGTGGGGCATGGTTCGTAATTTCATCTCATCTCCACGTTCGTGGGACTAACGCTGTTTATTGTTCTTCGTTTATTTCAGGGTCTCACTCCGAACCTATACTGGAGGCATTACGACGAGATCTTGGCCATGGGACCTTCAGATCTCTCGAACCTCGTTCGGTCGCTCGTCTCAGCCGCCTCCTCCCATACTGATGACACCACGGATCCCAACCAATCCCCCTGCGGCATGCCGATCCAACGCATTTCAGGACGTATCTCGATCTGCAACATAGTCTCCTTACGACGACCCGACGTACTCCAAACACACCATGACGTCGCATTCTTGTGTTGTATGCCCCCTGAAGATCCGAACCGCTTCACACAGCCGGTGGGGGCCGTCTTGCCGAGGGAAGAGTCGTCCAGGATACTGCGCATTCAGACCTTAGAAGGAAAAAAGGGATAACACCACTTTCTCACCGTCGTCTTGCCGCGTTCAATGCCGTTTATCCAACACCACCTCCAGAGCCAACACACCGTCTGTATCGCCTGCAACACCGGGACGGACATCAGCGTTGGCGTTGGCGTCTCTGCCTTGGCGATGTTCTTCCGTCCAGACGGATCGTTCTGCTCACAAGGAAACGCACGCGATGAAATTTGTACGTGACGTCTTTGGCCGGCCGACGTGTCTTACTCACTCGCTATCGATTGAACGTAGCCAAAGACGTGCTTAAAATTCGCCTTCAGTGGATCATATCCAGTTGCCCACAAGCGAACCCATCTCGCACAACGCTCAAACGTGTCAACGATTTTCTTCTCTCACCTTTTCCCGGTCCCTCGATGCTGGGCATTCCCAGTCATCCGGACCGTACATCAGGCCTGGACGAACGAGACACTTGGGTCGACCGTCAGCATATATATCATTGATGATATACGAATTCTAAAAAACGATATACGATACAGAAGCGCTGTAGTGAACGTTCAAGAAGTTGCGTGATGTAGGTACCCGACTTCATGCAGGGCTACGATCCCCGCCTAGAGACCATGCAACCGGCATCGGAGCAATAAACCACCAATCGGAACGAAGCATGTATCCCTGCGGCAAATGTTGATGGGACAAGCCAATATCTACCTGGGCTCAGCATACGAGCGGGAATGCATACCCCGCACAAGGCATCGCTATAAGGACCCGAGGAAACCAATGGCCGATCTAGGCTGAGTGTGTCAGATGCAGAAGATGTTGCGGGAAAGAGGGAAAGGTTGAGCGCAGCCGTAGGCGCAGGTGAGGTGAGATGTAGGCGAGCACTACGATGGGTGGGTATCTCAGTCATCGAGGGAAAAGGGGAGGGAAGAAAATAGATGGTCATAACCAACACACCTGAATTGTGCACTTGACGGGAGTTGGACCTCGTAAACTGGATTCGAATGATACCGGCCATAACTTGGTCCTCCAACGGCGGTATGGTCGCTCCTTGTCAAGTATTAGACTCTGCTCCGGGTCATTTATGGATATTATCAACACTTACCACTCGCCTTTGGAAACTCTCGCATACATACCCGCCCCTTCCTGCGGGATAGGGTTTAAGTCGAACTGCCGTGAACTCTCAATCTTGAGCGTGAAGGGCCCGACATGGATTTGAGGCTCAAACGCGGAGAGGATCACGGTGTAGTCGCCCGCTTTGCAGTACATCAACCTCGACGCTGTAGAACAAGAACATCGGGACTTACGTGCCATGTCCGCTGTTGCTCTTGCGCGACCGTATGTGTATGCGCCAGAGGAAGTAACCATTTCTTTCTGCACCAACCTGTATTGCAGCATAAGTATCAAAAGAGCAAAAATAAAAATAAAATAAGAAAGGACACTAGCACTCACTCGACGATCCGCTCGCCGGAAGACCAGACAGCGGTCACATTCAGTGGTACCTCTCTAGGACCCTGTGCACTTAGCACCACAGCAGACTTTTGGCCCGTCTTGCTCTTCCCGCCCACGCCCGCTACTTTTGAAGTCCCCGCAGACCCCCTCACAGGCGACGCCTTTCCATTGGATGTGAATGCACCTGTCCCACTCGAGCCAACGTTCTCATCATAGATACGAAGGTGCCATTGCGGGTTGAGCATGTACGTCGGATGCGTATGATTGCCGCCCGCATTTTTGGTGGTGAGCGTACCGTCGACCTGTCAAATAGATAAGCATTCATATACATAACGTCGCGTCAACGCCAAGATGCACCTTTTTAACACTGAATCCACCACCTCTAGAACTGATAGGATCTCCTACCCCAGCGTCTTCGTCCCACCACACCTTGACATCCGCACCGCAGTACACATTCATGGTGAGGAAGACGTCGTCGAACGGACCGTCGTAACTGGCAAGAATTGAGAGAGCGCCCGAGATCTTGGTGGGGGGTTGTGAAACCAATGGGGGTGTATGTGACAAGGTCGGAACCCCGTATCCAATTTTTGTCCTCACCAATACATGCGGTGAAGTGGTATATGGGCCCTACGGATGATCAATCATGTCGACGATCCTGACAATAAATTACAAATCAGTTTACCTTCAACTCCGTATCTCCTGTTTTCACCCATATGTCTCTCCAATCGTCCTCTTCTTCAGGATGTACGGTCAATGAGATGTACTCTGCCCCCCTGCGAGTATCGGCCAAATGTCTTGTCAGTAGGACCCAGATATCTCTGCTCATATTCAGCGGGTCTCGACCTCCGTCTGACGAATTCCGGCAGTCATAAAGCAACCGCAGATGGCGCACGGATGCTGGAAGGAGACGGCTTTCCTTCAACCAAACGTACGCTAGACACAGAAAAGGAATCACCTTGTTCTTTATCATTCGCGTTAGCTGGTTTCCAAACCCTAGGTTGCAGTGCGTGAGTAATACTCTATTCCACGACCAGATGGTGCGTTGTCAAAAGAGACTCACTCATGTAGGACGGCATCATATTGGAAGAGCCCCGGATCCCAAGACACATATATACCCTCGAACGTCGCGCATATATCATCCCATCGCATATCGAGCATGCCTAGCCACGAATGTAATCCAATCATGTATCACGAAGATCATAGTCAACACTCACGTGAATTATTCAAACTTGAGCTGTTCTCGCTCTCGGCATAAGATGGGCTAGTCGCAGGCACCGTCGAATTTACCAACGTTAACCATCGTTCGCTTTCCGTTTCCCGAATGTCTTGGTTTGACCATGTGTGAGGGTGCAATTGCGGAGATAATATTTCCGAGACCAGAGATAACCTTCATCGACTCACCAACAATGGCATAATCGTGCGAAGGTAGCAGCTTCACTCCTGCAATTTTCAGTATCGTCTTAGCGTCCGTGCCTACAGTTAGGACGCAGTGACCTATGCCAGTAAACCGGTCAGGGGAAATTTATCACGAAGAAGGCTGTCGGGAACGCACCCTTCCGAAACCCATTTGCTAGTCTTTCCCACGTCCTCTCCTTTTCAAATGAAGTGCTGCGGATCCTGGCATCAGTACCAGAAGAGTGCAAACATCCCAGGGGAGAACGCAAAGCAATAAGCTCAGGGATTTAACACCATCCTCCCAACGAATTCGTCTGTAGGAACACGGATGACCAGAAGTCGCACCTTTGTAGTTCGATGTGGTCAGGTATCCACCCAGTCAATACCCTAGACCACAATGGCGTTAGATTCTGCAGAACGCGACGCGGTGAACCAGTCATCCACGCACCGCAAATCAACAGAAGAATTCCTGTTGTCAAATGCACGGGTATCACGGAAGAAAATCAGCAATGAACAAGACGAGAAAAGTCGCACACCACTGACGATCCAGGGAAATCATATCCTCCCATTAGCTTCATATACTAGCGCAGTATCATCAGTTTCACAGTACGTCATATTAGCATGATGTTAACATACGGCTTTCTCAATCAAAGCTGGCCATGCGACTGCTTTTCGTCCTGATGAAATTCCTACGGAACGCCCGGAGTCGTCAAAAGGAAGCAAGTCATCGATAGCTTCCAGCATCGACAATGAGATAGGCAAGGTTCGATGCGGAACAGTATTGGGAAAAAAATATTGAGTACCACAAGGGTCAAGTTTGATGATAGACGTTGAATGAAGGGTTGAGTATAGACGGATACCATACAAGAAAAGTGGACATCAAAATCCTACATCTAGTAACCATTCACTTAACACTCACATATCTGTAATGTGTCATGGCGAATTTGAACGTATTGTCACTGCCATAGTCCATTGACTTGAAAGCGTACGACATACTCGTCTCCAATCACCATTCAGATATACTTTGAGGTCATATCTGCCCGGCTGGTTTCCTGAGAGCAAAGAAGAGGACAGTAACTTTGAAGATAGGATTCCGGAAAGAAGGGTATCAGCATATGCGTCATGCTCATGGTTGCAAAGGGTTGAACGTAACTAGCGGACAGATATAAAAGGCATAGACTCCGCATAAACAGCAATTGGGGTGAATCGGAGATAAAGCGGGGCTTGGGGCGAGAACATGGCACAATTTCAAGGAAGAATATGAACATACCCTTGAGTTGAATCTCTGGTTGTGCTGAATGCAGACAGCTACGGAAGCGCAGACCGAACAGTCGCTGATGATGTTCTGATCTATGTCAGCGGGCATCAAGGTTAAGGAAAGCTCTTGGGAGGATCTTTTCCATGTAATGGGTATGGAGCCGGTGGTCTTGGACAGAGCGATGGTCGGCTGGCCATTCGGATCACTGGCATCGGGACAGTAAACGACATGCGGCGCATCGGCCAACAGCGAGATATACATACGAGTAACGGGTTCCCGGATTCGATGGCGAGGGGATAGGTTCGTTCCAGAGAGGATAACGGACGTTGTTGACTATCGATGACTTTCGAAGGACATACGCTTGGTGAGCTGTACCATGATGAGCGGCTACATGCCAGGCACCGTACACTCCTCACCTGCTCCGAAGGAGTCGAGCGGCGCAGTAATGACGCCCATCTGAGCCCCAGGTGTCTTGCTAGCATTTTTTATCTTCTCGGCCCGTTTTATGGCTTTTACCGCATTTGCCTTGCATTGTGCCTGGATTCCAGGGTTGACTTCATTGGAGCGTGACAGACGGAGGAAAGCATCGGTGGCGTCGAGGTAGAGGTGGAATGCAGACGTGAAGTCAGCAGCAAGCTCCAAATTGGTGGCACGGTCGTAGATGGACTTTGGAAGGGGCCGATGGAATGAGACTTGTTGAACGAAAGTGGCAAAGCTGACCAACCTCTGCTTCCTGAAAAGTCTTGGGGGCCATGAATTTGATCCGTTTTACTGTTGCCGGAGAGCCAAGAACGCGAATATCGCCTTACGTGAGACAGCCTTACTGTCAAGTGCACGTGCATCAGCTTGGCCAAGCTTTCTAGCCGAGACAGCGTCGAGCACAAGTTGAGTCGGGGTCAGTAGAGTGTCGAGGTCATCAAATGCACAAGGTTCGTATGATAAGATTTACGCCCAACCTTAGAGCTTCCGTGTACTTGGCAAAGGCTTGTGTTTCTAACAAGTACAAACAGCACCGCCCAACCTGACGTGTCCATCTCCGAACAGACACTGCATCGCCGTGACGGGATGAAGGTCACTATTAAGTGCGGCAAAAAAAAATTGTTGTTGTGTCGCGAAATATGGCGGTTCCAAACAGCCGATCACCTGTCATTCACCGACATACGTCTGTTATATAATAACTTTGAGCAACTTGTTCACATCACATGGCAGGAACATCACGCGGGGAACTTACCATTGATGCTCCTAATAGAACTTATTTGCCAACTTCTCTGCTTGCCAAACCCTCGCGTCACATGGTTGCGAGCAGAAAGGTTGCTTGGTTTCCACTGAACGTCGAATCGGGCTGAAGTCATTTAAAATCGGTGCTATCACTATGTGACGCACAAAGTCACCAACAGGGCAGAGGTCCATCTAGTGTGCGTCAAGTCGGCTGGGGTACACCCTCATGAATAGTAATTCCCCATCAAACAAATCAGATATAGAGTCAGCATTCTATACATACCGCCTCTTACAGGGTCCCTCTCCATCCGAGTCAGGTGTCGTTGGTCTGGATCTCGATTCGTCATAGTGATCGCTCTGGCGGAATCCTCTCCGTGTACCTGCCCTTATCATCCCCGCCAGGGGGGGCAACATTCGCAGATGAGTCATCTGTGCGGAAAGAAGGCAACGATGAATTATTTGATATGACTGTGCCGCGAAGATGCTGCCTGGTACTTCCAAAAGATTGTCGAGGCTTCCATCACTGGTGTTTGCATAGGCACTCGTACTAGTGGAGGGGAAAGAGACTAGGAGACGATGAAAGGAATGTCCGCGCAACATCCGGAGTAACGCACATCGAGAAAAGCTTGGCCTCTCTATAAGTGTAGAGGGCTATTAGTGCCGGTGTGGAATCTGTCGGATGAGTGTGATTACCTGACTCCCGCCGGGATCCAACCGAGGTACCCGCTATATATATACACGTTGCCGTCCGCAGCTGGGGATGCCACGAATCCTCCGGAGGGAGGGAAACGAACCATGGTTACGCGTTCTCCGGGATAATTTCCCCGAAAACGAATACTACTGTTACCCCAGGACGCACTCGCAAGCTTCAATCGCATCTGGGGAAAGGGTGGGAGTCTTTAATGCCGGTGTAACCCAATCATGCTTAGAAAATTGGTTCTCCAGTATCGCGGTTGAAGCAACAGATTGCTCCGTCGTTCCAACTTGAAGCAGAGAAGAGCTTTCTGCCGTCAAATGATCATAATATATCATTGGCCAAGGGGTGATCACGAAGTCATAGTAGACTGATGATGTGTTTGCCCCTTTCGACGTCGGATACGTGGATGTTGCGACCAATGACAACCGCGAGTTTACGCCTGTTGGGAGAGAAACACCGTGAATCATTACGCCTGCCCTGCCTCCTGAACTTTTTGGAACGTTTGACCCCTCCCCCGTCCAAATGGCAAAGAGCTGTAGTCTCCTTGCCAACTGCGACGAATCGGTCATCTGATAAAACGACAATACCGGCGCTGGAGTCCAGGCAAGTCCACTCTTCGACTAGCGTGCGCGAATCGACGTTCCATATCTTGATGCCTCTCTTAGGCTCCAAGTCACAACAAGACCCCAAATCGGCCTACCATGATCTATTGATTTCCTCTCTTGCTTCCCGTCTTCCACATTCCAGAGTCTGATAGCTCAGACACCATAGCCGGCAGCGAGTCGCGCTGCACCAGGGAGGTAAGCAACTGTCCAGACAGTAGTCTCATCCGCGATTACCAGATGTGGATTAACCTTGGAAGGCATTTCCGGGGCGGTATTTGACCCCATGGTGCGATGGAAGTTGTGTAGAGGTTAATTTCCGAACAGGGGCGTTTACTGAGGTAGGTGCGTACTGCAGAGATCTGGGGAGTGGAAACGTTCAGTGTGTTCGGAACCGCCAGCCTTACAGCCTAGTACCACAAAGCTAAGGGCATCCACTCCAACACGGCCTTCTTTTCGACGTCCAATCCTAAGAATACCTCATTTACATGCGCGGAATCATTGACCTGCCGAGTCAAACCAATCATTCAACCAAGCGAGGTGGCCATGTCAATTCTGCAATGTTCCACAAAATGAATCCATTCTTCCATGTATGCGTACGGTTCCGCGAAAACGCTGGCGATGATCAGCGGAACTCCAATTCAAAACCAAGCCCGTGAAAGCTTTGCTTACACCTGACAGACCTTGGTAGTGATTGGACCAATTCAGCGCAAGGAGCGAAGAACATCATCATCATACTGGGAAGTTTGGGTACACTGGCTGTTTTAAATGGTGCGAAGACAGTGGATAGGGTCTGGGCGGACCTGCTAGCGAGCAAAGGGCGCTCGACGGAGGTACTAGGTCGTCAATTGCGTTGTGTTTGCAATCCTTGGCCCATCAACACCTTCTCGATGTTCATTGAAGGGAATGTTTGAGCACCCGCGGGGTTGTGGATACGAGGTCCTGGATTTGGACTACTGAGACAGTACGGTCGAGAAGAATGAATGAAAATTCGATACCTGATGTAAACTGAAAGCAACGAGTTCTAGCCTGGCAGACGCGACTAGGTTATCTTTCATTTGAACATTGCTAGCTTATTACGATACTGTACGACGCAAATACCACGTCTTCATCCATCGACTCATGTCTTAAATTTATTTTGGTTATGGAGGTCAAATAAATTGACATCCTTTTCGCCCGAGTTTCGATTTTCAATTCATCACCAGTCTAAGAGTATTAATTGGACTACATATACTTCCAAACTTGGCAAAGGCTTGCCATCTTAACAAGCACAAACAACCACCCGATGCAAGTCCCTTTCGTCGTTCAGTTAACGCCAGATATTGCAGTCCATTTTCGCTCGCTGACGCACTTGTGTCAGAACATCTACCATGTTTTCGGACTCCGACTCAGAAACGAATGACCCGCACACCCTCACGGTTAACGAACACTTTGCAAAAGCCTTTGAGTATAAGAAGGAAAGGGAGGAACTAGCGAAGCGTGCGTCCAATTACACTGCCACTTGCGCGGATCCAATTGACACATATATTTTCCCGTGGTATAGTGAAGGAGAAGTATGGATCCGATGATTCAGACTCAGGCTCCTCCGACGCAGACGATTCGGAAGACTCTGAAGACGTGGAAGAAGACTCGGATGGAGAGGAACTTACGCCAGCGGTGGATGCTGCCATTCTTCGCACGCTCGCTCGGATTAAGAAGAAAGATCCTGCTATCTATGAAGATGGAAGACGGGTGTTTGAAGGTGTGTTTGACTTTCTGGTTGGAGAGGTCGTGGGGACGCGTATTTGGACTGGCTCCATGCCCTCGGTCTCCGAGGCACGAATTAATTCGACCCTATATGTTATATAGAGGAACATGTGCGAACGCAGGACAAGGCACCAGTTACGAGGCCAAAGACAAAAGAAAAGGTGTGGGCGATCCAGCTTCGACCACGATTGTCTTTTGTGACTGACATGCACGCACGAAACCAGTCAAAGCCGCTAACGATCAGGGAAGCTGCACTCGCATCGGCACTCGCTGAAGGCGACTTGCACTCACTCTCACCGAGTCCCGAACCACGTCCGTTGACGCACACCGAAGAACAAGTGCTGCTTCGCTCAGAAATGCGTGCCGCGTTCCATGGCGCAGTCAACTTAGAAGCACAAGGTATATTTCATCTGATTTTCGGATGCGGAGGATGGTCAGGGATTGACTGGGACCATTTGGCTTGTGTTAACCAGGGGAATTAGGAGACGAAGACGACCTGCTTATACCGCGCTCACGTACACGTGACAAGGTCGAACTGGAGGAGGAGGAGTACCGAGCTTTCTTGGAGCGGGAGGTCAACGAGGACCTTCACAATCTCATAACTGTGGATGCGAACGCAGCAGTTGCTGCATCCGAGAACATTGAAGACATAAGAAGTGGCGACGAAAAAGATGAGGGTCGAAAGAAAAAGAAGGGCGAAAGGGGGCGAAAGAAGGAAAAGGAGAAAAATCAGGAAAAAGACCAAGTAAAGGGCAGGAAAGCCACGAAGAAACACGACAAGAAATCCAAGGAAGAGAATGATCAAGAGTTTTTGATGAAGTACGTGTTGCTGACGCTTTCAGACTCTTCCATATGTTGCACCCTGCTCCCCTGTCAAGATAGGGCGGGCATTGTCTTTCTTTGAATGCGACGCCCACTGACGTTTCGTGTAGTTATATCTTCAACCGGGGGTGGATAGACCGCTCGAACCGGCGTGTGCCCACATACAACGAAATTGTCGAACCCTCGTCGAAACCGTCGAAACCGTCAAAACAGAGGCCAGCCAAATCCCAAGCTGACCCGGGCAGCAGCGACAGCATAGGCCAGAACGCATGCGATGAACAAGGAGAACCCCATGGCACGACACTCTCAGATGAGGACTCGTTCGACGACCTTGCCGACGCGTTCGAAACATCATATAATTTTAGATTCGAGGAACCGTACGTCTGCTTGCTTTCAGGTTGGGTATCAGTCGCTCCTAGTCATGGGTTCGATTTTGAGCCCAACCGCGACACGACCTTCGAACACTCGCTTACGGTGGTCCATGCAGAGGCGGTACACTTCTAGCATCCTTTCCTCGTGATATCTCGTCCGCTCGGCGCGAGTCTTCTACTCGGAAAGACGCCCGTGCTCGGAAGAAAGCGCGACAAGAAGCGGAGAAACAGGCACTACTCGAAGTGCGAAGGGAAGAGATCAGACGAGAGCGCGCATTGGTAGCGGCCGCGGTCGCTGAGGAATACTCAGACGAGGATACCTCCAATAAAAAGAAATCAAAAAAGCAACAGCGAAAGGAGGAGCTGGCTCGATTGAAAGCACTCAAAGCCAATGGGAAAATGCAAGTCTGTAAATTGTTTTGAAAACCAGTTTTTATTATTGTCAAAATAAAGTGAAATTCGACGTCTATCTGATCGTTGTCGATTGATTGCTTTCAACGCAACGACA